>JASPKZ010003951.1:0-44420 GCA_030220185.1 Diploptera punctata | reverse complement strand
TGTATTGCAGGGATACCCTTACTTATGTGTGACAGCGGTGAATCCCTTGCTTTTCCTTGCCTGCTTATGTAACCTGCGAGGGAGATGAGTTCCTTCTCGTTTTTGTGTAAGTTGTTTTGTATTGCTGTGCCAACTGAGCTGTGTTTACATACACTGTTTTGCCTGTAATTCAGTTCAATACGTAATGTCTTGAAAGATTGAATGTAAAACCCTTACTCTGCGTGAGAAAATTCAAGCTTGTAATTTTGGAACCCTTTATAAGAAGGACAATTGCCAAGATGGAAATAAATTTAAGGAACAGTCATGTTCCTTCATAGACATAGGTTTTACTTTATTTTAAGGAATTAACACTATGAGGTTCTTTTAGATAAAATGAGTTACATATGAACTATTCACCTCATATGTGCAGCTGTTCTGAAGACTGGGTTTCAATGCCCTAAGGCATCATTGACAAATTATTCTAACTCAGAAACAAGCAACTTAGAAAGAATTGAGAATGATGCCTTAGTATCAAAACCCAGGATCTTAAAAAAAATGGAGGTGAGTAGTGCATATCTAACTCATATTATCTAGTCTTATAAATATTTATCAATAGCTTTGGATTTAACTAACTCGCTGCCTCTATCGAACCTGCAGGTTCATGGCCACACGGACATTAAGTTCTCAATACATTGACAATTTCATTATTAATTTAACACTTCTCACTGAAGGATAAATTATATTTGAAGAGAAAAATTTTCACCGAGACTCGAACCCGGGAACCTTGGCTTTCCGGGCCAAGCGGTCTAAGTGCTCTACCAACTGAGCTACCGAGGCGAATTGCGATCTAGATGCAAATTTTTCTCTTATATACATTGTAATTCCCTCGCGCCAAATGCTTGAAACCGTAGCTTCTACCTTTGCAAATGGAGCCGCCATTTGCAAAGGTAGAAGCTACGGTTTCAAGCATTTGGCGCGAGGGAATTACAATGTATAAGAGAAAAATTTGCGTCTAGATCGCAATTCGCCTCGGTAGCTCAGTTGGTAGAGCACTTGGCCCGGAAAGCCAAGGTTCCCGGGTTAGAATCTCGGTCTAGGCAAAAAAATTTCTCTTCAAATATAATTCTCAATACATCTCTATCCTGAGCTAATGTGCTCTAATCATCCCATGATAATCTACTTCATATCATGACTAATGTAATTCACCCATCTCATTCTTGGTCTACAAACTGGGTGTTTTTCCAACAAAGTTTCCATGCTACTCTTTCATTCTCTATTTTAGCTACGATATAAAATAAAGTTAATTTTAATCTGGTCATAATAATCCAAAAAATTCAGGAGCTGCCACTAGGAATGGCTGTTTTGCTAAAGTTCATGTAAATATTAATATTAAATAGTTATTAGTACTTTTGAAAAATAAAGCCACTCAGTTGATAGTTGCAACTCTTAGCCATGAAGATCGTGAAAGAGCGCATAATACTGTTTCTAACATCAAGCATTACGATCTCTCTCACTACCCTCATAACAAGAACTTGATCAAGTTGTGTTTCAAAAATACAGGTATAGTAAAAAGTAATTATTGTATTCAGACTAACTTATTTCTTGAAAATAAAAGTTTTTTTGCTCTTTGCATTTAAATAATAGAAAAGATTTTATAGGCTCAACGTAAAAAATACAGAAAAATAATAGTAATTTATTAATTTGATTCTGAGGGGAGATGAGAGTAGTGTTAACAAGTAACCATAATAAATATACATATATCTCATTCTAATTAACTGATATTGATACAATGCCCTTGTTAATCAAAAGTAAATCAGATATTATTCCAGAAATTCCACGTAAAACTACAGTAGCAAAATTTAGACTGCTTACAGAACATGACTATTTGGCCAAACATTTATATAAAATAGGAATCTACACGAATGCAAATTGTCCTCTATTGCGACAAAGATGAAGAAATGAACGAAGAACATCTACAAACCTGTATTACCTGTTTGATCCACCATAGAGAAATATTAGAGAGCAAGAACGCTAATGGCTTCATTGCCAAGGCCCAGCATTTGAAAACAACAACATCAAAAGTACATATTTTAAATTACATAATTTAAGATGATATTGAACTATTCAGTCTGAATTTATAAAAATTCTTCCCAAGACTATTGGTACGCTATTTTCCGAAATTAATAAAGTTACGGTTATCAAATTTGCATGACACAAATTTACTATGGTAAACTCATGTATGTATAATATTTAGTTAAATAGTCCTAAAACTTTATCGGTAGCTTAGGGCTTAACTCACTGCCTCTATTGAACCCGAAGATGGCTGAATTCAAATGCCTACAAAAAAAATTACAAATAGGAATGACATGCACAAAGAAATTAAACATAGGTGCTCAATTCATGAAATCCTGTGAATCTTATAGGAAAGCAGAAATAATAACAACAGGTGAATCTCTTAGACTGTGATGGCAGAACATGGCGCAAAAAATGAGGAATAAAAGAGGTTTATGGAAGCTCCTTGTAGGAAAACCAAAGATAATATATCCAATAGGTAGACCAAGAATGTGGTCGGGAAATTACATTAACCTTGTTTTCAGGGAATGGTTGGAAAACATTAGATCAAGATAGGGATGTATGGAGCGGTTCTGTCCACATGGCCATGAACTTATGGATTCCCGATAGTTTTTTTTGAATTAGATAGTGCTTGAGATTGCTGATTAAATTCCCCCCTCTACATAGGCAAAACAATAAGAAACTTTAACACACGATATTCAGAACATTTAAAAAATGTTATCAACAATGAAGAAAAATCAAATTTTGGCCAAGTTATACTAGAACAGGTTATCAATTTTAAAAAATTGATAATTCTATGTCAATACTACACAGAGAATACAATAACAACAGAATCAGCATCCTTAAAGACATAGAGATTCTAAAAGAAGCAAGGAATAAAAGACCTACTCAACGAGAACATAACTGCAGACATAAATCCATTATACAACCTATATAAAGCCATCAGTTCCAGTTAACTGCAGAAAATGAAACATTGTTTTCGAAAGGTCTCCATATTAGAATAACTTGAAGTTTAATAATTTAGTTGAGGATGACTGACTTGCCAGGTAAAAATTATATAATTGACTTACCAGGTAAAAATTATATAATTAACATCTTATTCCATCCCTCTGTACATATATTTAGAATATATATGAATCTAATGATAATTCATCCATTATATAGCGAATAAGATACGGTCCTAATCTAGTATACTGATTAAGAAACATGATTAATGAATAAACAAGGAATGAACTGAATATAGTTTAAAAGTAAATTAAATAAATATCGTATTGGTAACTAGTCTCACAAAGGAGCGGTTGAAAACCTAAGTAACAAGAAGTCATAATATGTAAACCCTCAAATTAGACCTGAAATCCTTAAGCTGGGTCTAGCTTGAAAAATCACGTTTGGGAGAAAACGTCAAACTCCAAAATTTACAATCGCACAAAGCCCAAACTGGTAAACACGCTCCCTAGCCGTGAGAATAAAATTACAAATGTAGGTGGGAGCTTAAATAAAATATTAATGCCGTAGCCCTTATAAGACATGTGATTGAATATTCTAACCAATCAAAATCAGAGTTAGGGTATACGACCATATATGGGAATAAAGGGTCCTGACTTCGATACAAAACTCATGAGGACAAATTAACTAACTTATACTCAACAGTTCGTAGGGAGAAGACTTATATCAGAGATTTCATAGGTTTGGTACTCGAGAAGGGATCCCAAGTCATGGGACTTAGAAATTCCTGTAAAATTAATCATTCTTAAGCTTAAAGTGAGTCCTCGTGCAGTTTGGCATCGGAAGTCAACACCAATTCAATGGTGCACAATATATCGAGTGAATTTTAAGAGCTTACTTCATAATTAAATAACAACGTTATTCGTGATTGTCTGTTCCCACACAATTCTCCTTCTGACCCTATATAGATGGGAATCTCAGCGCTCACCCTGAAACAGGAACCGACTAGCTACTGCGGTAGGGCATAAACTGTTTACAACAATTCACAATAATTAAAACACCGAACTATAGTGACATTAACAGTCCTTAAAATACTGCCCCAATTAGAAGGGAACATTAAACCGGGGAATCCCATTCGGTGGAGTGTACCACATACTGGTACCTGGGATTTCACTTTCTCTCCACCATCCCACACACAATCACTTCAATATACAGTACACTTATCCTACACTTCTCTCCTGAGCACAATATAAGTATACATCATTTACTAATTCATGTGCCAAAGTGGTGCACAATTGAAAGACTACATTATGTTATACATCCGTCTAGGGCGCAACTCAAGCAGAAGTAGTGAAGTGGTAGCATTGGAACAATCAATCATGCCACTTCAATTTGCAGAACTTAACTATTTTCCTAAATATTGTACAATAATTTATTTTTCCCACGTGTAAATTATATATTTTTCACTTACCACATATAAATGCCAAACAAACACCTGATAACGATTTAATTGATTTAACACTTCTCACTGAAGGATAAATTATAATTTAAGAGAAAAATTTTCGCCTAGACCGAGACTCGAACCCGGGACCCTCGGCTTTCCGGGCCAAGTGCTCTACCAACTGAGACACCGAGGCGAGTTACAATCTTGACGCAAATTTTTCTTATATACATTGTAATTCCCTCGCGCCAAATGCTTGAAACCGTAGCTTCTATCTTTGCAAATGGCGGCTACTTAGTTAAGATGACATTTATTGAAAATTTAACACTACTTTATAAAGCCAGTAGGGCTTCTATTGACGATTTTATTATTGATTTAACACTTCTCACTGAAGGACAAATTATGTTTGTAGAGAAAAATTTTCGCCTAGACAGAGACTCGAACCCGGGACCCTTGGCTTTCCGGGCCAAGTGCTCTATCAACTGAGCTACCGAGGCGAGATACGATCTAGACGCAAATTTTTATCTTATATACATTGTAATTCCCTCGCGCCAAATGCTTCTGTATAAAAGAGAAAATTTGCGTCTAGATCGTAACTCGCCTCGGTAGCTCAGTTGGTAGAGCACTTGGCCCGGAAGCCAAGGGTCCCGGGTTCGAGTCTCGGTCTAGGCGAAAATTTTTTCTCTTCATATATAAACACCTGATATCTTGATTTTTATGAACATTAGCCGTGTATTATTGTTTTAGGCTACATCCAAATGGTACAATCTCTCTGTCTGATATGCATGAATGATAACATACTTATATAGGCTATGAATAAAATTCTGGTTATGAGAAAGAACAAGTGAAACCTAAAGACATGGATTTATAATGCATGAGTACATTTTAATTCCTGCCATTTTGTTGTGTCTTCAGCTATACGTAATATGATTAAGCATTCTGTGAACTATGCAACAGGAAATGGGAATCATATTTCTTGGAAGAAATGGGGATAACAGTTCTAATATTACTGATAAGCTTATGTCTGTACATACCCCTAAATAGTTCATATTATTAGTAAGAATAGTTCATATTATTAAGATTATTAAGACACACTGGATACTGATATATTCATCAGAGTAAAGATGAAACCATGGTTCTTGTAGTTGAGATCTCTTCACAAAACAGTAAGTGTATTGTACAAAATGAGATATTGAATGTTAAAAAGGGAAGAAAAGGATTCCACTGATTGCTTGCTTACTCTTACTCACTGGCACTATCGAACCCGTAAGTTCATGGCCGCGTCGACATAAGCTCTTCATACATCCTTATCCTGAGCTAATGCTCTCCAATCATTCCCTGCATAATGTACTTCCCTCAAATCATAGTTAATGTTATTCTCCCACCTCATTCTTGGTCTACCAACTGAGCGTTTTCCCTCTGGTTTTCCTACAAGAAGCTTCCATGCACGCGTTTCATTCCCCATATGTGCCACATGTCCTGCCCATCGCAGTCTACGAGACTTAACTGTTCTTAATATATCTGGCTTCCTATAAAGACCATGTAGTCCATGGTTAAGTAGTCTTCTCCATTCACCTCTCTGTTCATCTCTCTTTGGTCCAAAAATGTTCCTAAGTACTTTAATCTCAAATACTCGTAATCTCCTTTCCTCCCCTAAAGTAAGAGTCCATATTTCGCATCCATAAAATATAACTGATTCCACTGATTGCACCTCACAAAATTGAAGGTCCGTCACGCAGGAGAGGCGTAAAATGCTGAATGCCCATAATTTGACAATTAATTACTGGTTAATCGTGTGAACCAAGTATCGTTGCAAAAAAAGAAAATTCACTCACTAGAGGATTGGCAATGTTCACACTAAACGCTCAACTTTCAGCTTTTAACTTTGACTTTTGGTCCGGTTTTGCTGATTTACGAACTACTCGCACTTTTCCATAATCGAATTTATATGCAGAGTTCAATTTAGAAAATGGAAAAAAAAAATGGGGGGGGCTGCCGTTAGTATTATTATTATAAATTTCGGCTCTCCAATTTGCATATCATCACGCACGCACAGGCGACGCACACCTAGACGCCGCTTGCGCTGACGCAGACGAAGACTCACGACAGACGTGCAAACAAACGCGAAGATGCGCCCAGACACAGTTGCGCGCAGGCATACACACACACACACAGACAGACACAAAGACAGACAGACAGACAGACAGACAGACAGACAGACAGACAGACAGACAGACAGGCTCACGGACTCATGACAGACGTGCAAACAAATGCGAAGATGCGCCCAGACACAGATGCGCGCATTCATTCACCCAAGATACACACATTTCACGCGCAGACATGCATCCAAGACGCACAGATACCCACAGATGCGTAAACATGTGTGCCGATCAGCATAGACACGCACACACACGCATACAGACACGCACATAAGCGCGCGTTATGGTTACAACCACAGTTTCGGCGCTATAATCTTTCGGAATTTGCTTACGCTATGAAATAGGACATTTGAGTTTACTTTACCATTCAAGGCCATGCAGTGAAAGATATAGAGGAAATAGATTACACTCATCCCAACTTTTATTCGTCAAACCAGCTCTGAACTAATATGATTACTGTGCTGACTTGTAGAATTCAATGTGTTTTCGCACAGGCAACAGACAGCGTACGGTGTCAGTTGCCATAGATAACTGCTACTGAAAGAAACAATCCCCTCCAGAGTTGTGTGGATGAGAAGTACATATCCAAATGCTCTATAATCACTATATTAAAATTGATTTCTATTAAGAAGTTATAGACAGGCCTTCTGCAATCTCTGAGCAATCATACATTTTTTATAAGTAAATTAATGATTATGTATATAGAAGCCACTGTTTAAAATGGCTAAATGAAAGATAATTTACTTTTCACTCTAAAAAAAAACCAAACTCCATGGCGCGACAAGACCTTGGCCCAACAGCAAGCTGCTAGTCACATATCAACATGTGTTAATCACAGAGGTAGACGAACATCCAGCTAGTGTAGGGGTAACGTGGTCAGCTTACCGGGTCCCCCAACTCTTATAGCACGTTTTCTCAATCTGGAGCCACTGCTTACTTTAGCTATCCAAATTCCTCATGATGCAGGATGGAAACCGGCCGCACACTGGTCGAAATTCCATTAAAAGTTGTTTTCCCTAGCTCAGCGCCAGGACATCATGCCAATCACTCGGCTACGACGCGGGATTCTCACCCATTCAGATTTTAATAAGACGTGTCGTATCTTAAATGAAGAGTGTCCCAGAACACTCTGTCAAACTCATTTAGTAAAGCAGTCATTACTTCAAGGTATGAACTGCGTGTGTGTTCCAATGCCATCGACTACTCTTTTCGTGCTTTAGGATATCATCTCATGTGGTAAAGCAGTCATCACTTTGAGGTAAGAACCAGGGATATAAATGTTATGTATAGTCGCCTCAGTCATTTAGTTTACAGCCGACATCAAAGGCAACTGTTTCCCTCTGGTTTAAAAAAATACATTGTTACTGCCAGGTAGAGCCGAGGAGTTGTGGTTAGAGGCTTCTATGATCCCGCTCCAATCATCAAAAACTAAAAATAGTTCTCTGCCAATAATGTCTTCGCATTTATAAATGATGCTTCATGTCTACTCCACATGCATGTAATTATCTTAACAGCGTTGCAACTTTCGACTTTTGCAGTATCTTCAGTTGGTAAAAATTTATTCTAGTGAATAAAACGTGTCAATGCCGCTTGATGTGATAAATAATAAGTCTCGTAGGATGCGATGGGCAGGACATGTGACACGTATGGGGGATGAAAGAGGTGCATGGAAGCTTCTGTTAGGAAAACAAGACGGGAAAACGTCTAGTTAGTAGACCAAGAATGAGGTGAGAGAATAGCATCCATGATTTAAGGGAAGTAGATTATCCAGGGGATGATTGGAAAACATTAACTCAGCATAGGGATGTATGGAGAGCGTCCGCGTGGCCATGAACCTACGGGTTCGATAGAGCCAGTGAGTTATGTTGTAAAGCAGTCATTACTTTGAGGTTGGAATCAGGTTATAATATAGTTACTGTATCAGGGTGTCCAGCAAATTTCAAATATGAAATTCCTTATTTTTGCATGGCATCAAAATATAATTCCACAGTTTTTTAGTGCTAAATTGGATTAATTCTAGCAAAGCTGATTTTGTCAAAATATGTTTTTATTATGTGTAAGTGATAAATAATTAATTTCTATGGTAAGGGCTTAAATAAGGTTTTTTTTTTGAACATGTACTATGTTACCATAAAACATTGTAAACGATCTCATGTTAAAATTATTTTATTCATATTTTATTATTTAATCGTTAGACAATTTGAATAGATTTCAATAAAATATTAATAATAGGGAGATTGGTCGACTGTATCCGAAAAGTGAAAGCGGAAAAACACTTGCCGAGAGTTACGTTAAAAAATAAATAAAAATCTTCTGTCCATAAGCTGACGATAAGCTTACTGCATATTTGTTGAACTGCCTTATTAAACTGTGTGTTCTCAAATATTGTTTTGTAATACGATATATTGTTGGCAAAGGCCAGCATTTCTTTAGAGCGGCAATTTGACTCCTCCAATCCAAACGTATGCTATAGTTACATAAACATTTCTTCCAAAATAATAACCCAACACCTGTACGCATTTTTAGAACGTGATTAAACGATTGCGATTCTTTTGATTTGAATACAAGATTCCCATCTACTTCCAGGTTTCTTTCAAATTCCCAACTTATTTCCGAAATACACAAGATTTTCGCGATTGCTGGACATTCTGGTAATGAATGTACTCAAATGCCAGTCACAACTAATTTCATGCTCTGGGTAATCAACTCGTGATCAAGCTATCATCATTCTGAGATAGGAACCATGGATATAAATACTGTAAGTGAGATGTACAAAGAAATTGAACATAGGCTAAATTCTATAAATTCTATTATGCATTAGACACTCTTGTCCCAATTCCTTTCAAAAAACATTAAACTGAAAATATGTAAAACTGTATTCAACCAGTTAAATTATATGGATGCGAAACATCCATTAAGGGAAGAAGGAGATTACTAGTACTTGAGAATAAAGCAAGCAAGGAAAATTTTTGGACCAAAGAGAGAACAGACAGGCGAAAGGAGAAGATTATAGTAACAGTAAACTACATGGTCTTTATAGGAAGTCAGATAAAATAAGAACAGTAAAGTCTCGTAGACCACGATGAGTAGGACATATGGCGCGAATGGGGAGTCAAAGAGGTGCATGGCACCTTCTTGTAAGAAAACCAGAGGAAAAACGCCCAGTTGGTAGACCAAGAATGAGGTGGGAAAATAACATTAATCAAGATTTGAGGGAAGTATATCATACATGTTCTTAAGCCCAATTCTTCCACCCCTTGGGATACCTCGGTTTAAATGACCATACTCCTAAGTCTGTTAACTTGTCCTCCCTATTCTACTTCGCCAGTAACTTATTCAAGTTCAAGGGTTATGTTAGAGTCGTAACTTCTGGAAATTGCTGAGCTAAATAGTACGTCAGGACACTCAACCGACTACTCCACAGTTTGTTCACGGCCTGACAGTAAGGACTGCTTTGCGTGGGAGCATCGCAGATCCACCGACCATCCCCCTGTTCTACTTCCAGGGACGCATCCTGCAGCCGTTGTGAGACCGACTAGGGCTGTGATTCCATCAAGCCCCGCAGTGTAAGATTTAGTGCATCCAGGTACATATCTCCTGGCGACCCCACAGTTGGTTCACGAGCCCGTAGGCTCAGCCGGGAGTCAGCGCAGTTGCTCCCGCGCTAGGCTGGTCCGGGCCTTGCCCTGGTATACCTCCCAGAGACGTGTCCTGTCGCCGTTTTGCGCCGACACGTAGCCCGCAGGCTCCCAACAGGTAAGCATATAGTACGACAGGGTGTTCATCTCCTGCTGACCCCACTAATGGTTCACGACTCCATCGGACTTGGCAGGGAGGACTGACTAGCAGATCCCCAACCATCCCCCTGTGCACCACCCAGGGACGTGCTCTGTTGCTGAAGTGGGTCGTCCTCGGGTCAGTAACTTTCGTCCCGGATTTGGCGCAAGTCCCCCGAAACCCAAAAGGGACTGTGTTCTGCCTCCTCCATGACCGTCTGAACTGGTCTTAATTCCTTAGCCAAGTCGCCGTGGTATTTTGTAGACCGTCCCGTTCACAAGACTAGGACATGTCGTGCCGCTGTTGTGAGACCAGCACATTGAGCAATGTAGGCATCCAGGGAGCTCATTCAACTGGCGCCCCCACAGTTGGGAATCGGGTTAAGCTGGCCTTACCAGGGTCGACGCAGCGCATAGTAATACTACGCCGAGGCATCTGGAGTACCCCATAACCAAGCCCTGTAGTTCCCTGAATCTAACTGGGTATTGTCCTCGACCTCCACGGATTCCATCTGGGGCGCAGGATATCACTATAGTACGACAGGGCGCTCATCTCCTGTCGACCCCACTTATGGTCCACGAGTCCCTTGGACTTTGTGGGACTGACAAGCAGATCCCCCTCTACGCCACCGAGGGGACATGTTCTGTTGCTGCAGTGGGTACAGCATGAACTAGTCGTAGCCTACATGAGGTCGTTCAATCCTGATGACCTCACAAATGGCCCGCGGGTTCGAAAGAGCCTAGCAGGAGGACTGCTAGCTAGTCCACCAACCGTACCCCTATCCGCCACCTGGAGACGCGCCATGTTGCTGATGTGAGCACAGCGTAGGGCCCGTGAAGCGGAAACCCAGGAAGTCTAATATACAGGGAATGACTGGAAAACATTAGCTCACGATGGGGATCTAAGAAGAACTTATGTGTGCGCGGCCATGAACCTACGAGTTCGATAGCGCCAGTGAGTTACGTGCATGTTCCAATTCCACTCTGCACTACTCGTTTATTAGGTTTGGCGCTAGCTTGTGTTGGTGGGTGATGATTATGAGGAAGGTGAAAATGGTGTCGTCATCTAGCCTACTCCCATCGGAAATTACTGACGGGGTCTACAGGCTTAACCTCACCATCCGATGGGGCGAATCGCTATTAAAAGTACCATTATTTATTTTATATAAGAGCCCCACCTCCACCCCCTGGGTTACCTCGGGCTTATTGCCCATTTCCCCAGGTCTGCTCTTATATCTTATTTATTCTCTAATTTGATACGTACATTTCTTGGTCCTTGTTCGGCATAATTGATTACAATACAAAATTTATATACAATTATTTACAATTTAATAACTTAGGCCTACAACTAACTTACTGCTAACTTATATCTAATCCCTTCTTCTCGTCTGCGCATCTCTTATTGGCGTTGAGTGCATAATGGATTTCAATACAAAACATATAAACCATTATTTACAATGTAATAACTTACAACTAACTTATTGCTAACTTAATCTTGCACCATATGCACTGTTCAAAGGTTTGGAATAATACAGGCATCTGGTGCTCAATAAATTGTTCGCCACCGCTCACTCTAGTTAAAATATTTCCAAATACAATTTTCAAACATCACCGGTATCAAACCTGGAGCCAATTATTTACAATTTAATAACTTACAAGTAACTAATTGCTAACTTATATCTTCGCAACATATGCACTGTGCAAAGGTTTCGAATTTAATACAGGCATCTGGTGCACAATAAATTGTTCGCCACCGCTCACTCTAGTGAAAATATTTCCAAATACAATTTTCAATACAACTGGTATCAAACCTGGACCCAATAATAACAAAAAGAACATAGTAAAAGTAATGTCGAGGATGTTTCCTCATAGTATTTGAATTATATGGAACATAGTGTGTTAACTATACTTACTAGCACTGTCCAAACCGAAGATTCATGCCCGCGCGCACATAATCTCTCCAAACATCCCTATAGAACTATTTTCTCAAGTAATTACCTGTATAATTTAACTCCCTAGAAACATGGTAAATATTATTCTCCCATCTCATTTTATGGCTTACCTACTAGGCGCTTTTATTCTGGTTTTTTGCCTAACAAGTTGTCATGACCATTCGTGTCATATCTTGCCCATTGCAGTCAAAATAAGAAATGATCATGGACATCATATAGCTCATTGTTATATAGTTTTCTCCATTCGCCAGTCTCCCTTTGGTCCAAACATTTTCGTAAGCAGTTTATTCTCAAATATAATCATATCCTTAAACCATATTTCGCATCAATATAGTAC
Organism: Diploptera punctata; assembly: GCA_030220185.1. NCBI lineage: Eukaryota > Metazoa > Arthropoda > Insecta > Blattodea > Blaberidae > Diploptera > Diploptera punctata. The sequence continues at coordinate 31,758 of JASPKZ010003951.1, read as the reverse complement.
ATAAAAATGAAAAAATTATCGTTATTTAGAATGACTATTTAACTCATGCCCCAAATGGGAGTCAATAACCAATCACGTTTCAATGATTTGTTTTACAACCAATCAGAATCGTGTTTCACAAAATATTTATCAGTGTTATATTTACCATATTAAAGAAAGCTCCTCCTTTTTATATTCTGAACAGGTCTGACCATTATTTTGCAGTGGCTGAGCCTATAAGAAATACGGCTACCAGATAGTATATATAGTGCATAGATGTCAACACATAGCGCTTGCAGGAGTTAATATAAAAACATTTGTAGCAATTTATTATACCACCAAAAAAAGGAACCACTGTTTGCACTTTCTTTAATGTATTTTTTTTCCCCAGGTAATAATCCAGAAACATATAATTGTCATATTTACATCATACGACATCAGAAATGAATTAATAGGCCTATACAGTTTGATGAGTTTAATTTTTTCTCCACTAGAGAGTATTCTTACAATGTTGCGTTCCTTTAGCAATAAATAGTATGATCTGGTTACAGTGATAAACAAAAGAAGCAGATGAAGCGTATCTATCGTTTCTCATTTGTTTTCAAACATCGCCGTTTACATTAAATATATAAATATTTTAAAATAACTATAGTTAAATAATGATTTGTGAGTAAACAGCTTAATTTTATTCGTTAAATAGTCCTAACAAATGCCACTCTTGATTTCCAAATTCTCTAGATAAATTCACTCCTCACTTCGTGAGTTGTGAATTTATCGATAATTTGGAAATCGCTCGTGGCATTACTTTTGACAAATGGGTCCCTGTAGTGCGTAATAACAGGCGTTTCCAGAGTTTAGAGAATGTTCAATTTCATTTTGCTCCTCAGTCCACCGCTGTTGTCTCATTAAGGTAGTGTTCTACCTTGTCATGCAGCGGTCCCGGGTTCGATCCCAGGTCGGGACACATTTCCTGAGTGATGGGATTTGTCAGGGTTTTTCCTCACCTGTAAGGTGTAAATGTCACGGCCAAACGGTCCCCGATCATCATCTGATCATTTACATTATCATTAAATTTAGGATTAAGGCTTCTCCTGGCGCATCATTACCATCATCACCTATCATGTATAATCGGGGAAGCATAACTCCGCCTTCCAGGCGCCCCAATCTCAGAAGTGAGTTATAATAACGCCATGTGAGGGGAGAATACCAGAATGCCGAAATGACATGGTGGCATTGAATAAAAAAAAATTGCACCTCATACCTGCTTGTAATTATTACCACTTTTTCAAAATATTTCTTATTTTCTAAGCATCAATATCCATTTAACAATTCATTCTACGTGTGAACACGTATTTTATTGATATTTAACGTCAAACCAGATTTCTTATTGTTATTTTAATAGAACGTATATTAATACACATGTAATATTTCCTTACTATCCCCCCTAATAATACCAAGTTTGTCATCAGTTACCACCGCTGTTCTCTCTGTATAGTGTCGCTGTCTCTTACGCATCAGGCCCGGGTTCGATCCCCGGTCAGGACAAGTTTATTTCGTGATTTTTTCCCCTTCGGTATTTTTCTCACCCGTAAGAAAAATGCCTGGAAACTATTTAAGGCCCAAACGGTCCCCAAACATCATCTGGTCATCATCTCGCCATGTTTTAGTATGAATATGTGCGTCAATAGTATGCTAAGTCTTAAGGTTGTGTTGTCTCAGAGAAGTCATTCATTGACAATGAGCTCATCACTCTTTCGGACAGGCTCTCCATGTAATAGTGTCATAAAAAAAGTTTGTGTGATCCATAGTAAAATCCCTCTCCCGACACGCCGTGCCACAATTAGGCCCGTGTGGCATGTAAATGTAGCTATAAGATGGAATATTAATGGAATGGAATGTCATAAGTTATTTTAAATAATCTGCACAATGGGAAGAGAATATATCAGCAATATACAGTGAATAAGTTAATATTGAGGCAACATTGTATTCCCTCTTCGTGGAGTCATACTAAAACTATGCATCGCAAATTTAAACATTACTTCTACTTAAATAACAATATATTTCTTTAATAAAACTATTCAAATAAATAAATTCTCTAAAATAATTAGAATTTATTTAGTAAAGAAAAACTAATATCATAAACAATTAAACATTGCACAAACATTCCCCCCCCCTTTAAACTAAGAAATTGTAAAATTTGGTCTTATGACAACCTTCAAAACTTTTTGGCATACTGGCATTTATTTTCTGGGTATAACTTGGGACAATAGAAGTTTATTCATCTAACCTCTTTTCAGGTCCATTTTTGACTTATTGGTGTTTTGTAGTCTCCTCTTGACCTCATGCCAACGATGGTTGAGAGATCTGGACCCTGGGGAGATGTTTAAATGACTGTTGGACAGTTAAACAATAACCACATATTTTTCCACACTTCATATTTTGGGTTGTTTTCGTAGAATTTAAAACTCTCTCTCTCAGCACATACATGTATTTTTTTCTAAATTTTTAAATAATCGTGTTTCATTTTAATAAATGGAGGTAATTCTTGAATGAAATAATTACACTGCTTCCACCGTATTTATCCTTAGGTTGCAAATATATACTTTTTAACCTTAATTCCCTTTACGGCACACAATCACACTTCTAAAAAAAATTCCGTCACACAAATAAATAACACATTTCACCATTCTTATTAACACCTTCCTTTGCGAATTCAAGTCTCTCCTTCAATTCACTTCGTTTACGCAAGGCTCGGCTCTTTTCTTGCCATTACACTTTGGCTTTCTAATAACATTGCGTATTCGGATTCCCTTCCTTTCCGAAACCTCCCACAATTCAATAGCTGTTTTTTTGTTCACGTTTTTATTTAAACCATGATTAGTATGAAACTCACTTCACGCTCAGAAAATGTTTAGGTTATCCTCTTTGTAGGATACTTTCTATTCTATCCTCTATTTAGTATCTCCTACAATGTTTCTTACAGTAATTTAGTAAAATTTAGCAAATTTGTCATGTCTTGAGATTTACCTTCTACATGATGGTACATAACATATTGCACTATTGACTCTGTTCGTAACTGTTTATTGCATTGTTTTCGGTCCCTGCTTATCGTTTTAATCATCTTACAGATATTATTTGAAGAATAGAATAATGTCACAATAATTACTTTAGTTTGACACAGCACAAAAACAGAACATCTACGTTTTAATTAAGTCCGTTAAGTAGATAAACAAATAGAGTTGACCAATATTTAAAGTGGCGTTGGATTGGACATACTCTGCGTAAACCTCAAACTGCGATAAAAAGATGCGCACTGGTCTGGAATCCTCAAGGAAAAGAGGAATGTCAAAAATGACTAGGAAGAGGACTTGAAGAAGAAATGTCAAATGCGAAAAAAAATTGTTTGGAGGTGAAGAGGTTCGCAGATGATAGAGCAAAATTGAGAAATTTCATTACAGCACTATGCTCCAGCTAAGAGCAAAAGGAAATGATGAATATTTAAATTCACGGACTTGTATGTTATTTTATTAGATATAAATGAATTTAACATGTGATATTAAATAATTAAAAACTTATATTGAGTATTCCAAACTGATCCAATATTTTAATTTTGTTAGTTTCTTAGTTTGTTTGTTAATATTTCCATTTGAATTATAAACTAGCATATAAAATTCATAGCAGATAATGTCCAATGTCAACTTGATTCTCGGGTTTAAGGATACTCTGATAAGGATCCCATACCCTGGTACAATAAGACTTTTATGGCTAGCTTGAAATTCTGCGTACTCAAATGTTATTAACATAAGGCATTAGCGGATTCTGTACAAATAAAATAATTACACATAAATAATTAACAGTGACCCTGAAAAAAACATTGCAACCCTTAGTAATGAAGACAGTGAAGGCGTGCATAATACGGTTTCTAATATCAAGTATTACACATACCTTACACCATCACCATCACAAGAATGTATTTCAAGTAAGTAGTTGTAGTAAAAGGTAATAATGAGAGTTTTCCATATTGACATTTTTTTTAATATTTGAAACGAATTATATCATAATTAGATTTGAAGATTTTTCTTATGGTTAAAATTGTTGTTTATTAAACGATATTAATTCAATGTCTTTTGACAGAATCCAAGTACTAATGAACAATATTTACAAACAGGAATGAGGTATAGAAAGAAATTAAACATAGGCTTAACTCTGAAAACGCATAGCCTATTAAATAGAGACTCTTGGCATTCCAACTTCTCTCAAAAACTAACTAAAACTAAATATAACACTGTTAATTCTCCCAGTTATATGGTTGCAAAACAAGGCATCTGTAAACTCTGTAGCAAACCGTGCCCAAAGTATCACTTAGCGAAGTGCGAAAACAGAACTAAAACAATTCACGAATTAATAGCAAAATGGTAAAACCATGTATATAATATTAGTGTGCACATTGTGTTTAATAAATATATAATAAATTTCGAAAAAAACCAAGGCATCTTACTGTAAGGGAGGAGATATGAAAGAGGGAAAAAGAGAGAAAGATAAAGAGAGAAAGAGAGAAAGAGGGAGAAAGAAGAAAAGAGAGAAAAATAGAGACAAAGAAAGCGAGAGAAAGTTAAAGAGAGATTGCATAAAATTGTGCTACATGATCTTCAGGGGAAGTCAGATGTAATAAAAACAGTGAAGTCAGTATACTGAGGGAAGATTGGAAAAACAATAATTCAGAAAACAGAATTATAAGGCCTAATATACTGCGATGTATAAGACGTGACACGAATGGGGAATGGAAGAAGAGCATGGAAGCTTCTTGTAGGGAAAAAAAAACAGGGAAAAGCCCGCTAGATATAGTAAAAGATGGGATGAAAGAGGGGAAAAAAACAGGGAAAAGCCCGCTAGATATTGTAAAGGATGGGATGAAAGAATTAACCGTTATTTGAATTATATAGGGAAAATTGGTTTAACTCTCATTACAGTCGTATGGGGGGTTCTTATGACCGCACATCCATACATGTAATCTTTGTTCGTTATTTGTCATCCAAATGGTATATAGATAAGATAGATCATCGGTTGATTAATGTCTTTGACATCGTCCGATTCCTAAAAGCCAATTTTGTCGGTCCATCCAATCTCCTGGTTGTAGATGTTTCTCCTTTCTGTATAAACATATTCCCTGACTCCACGTGCCATCCAATCTCCTGGTTGTAGATGTTTCTCCTTTCTGTATATAAACATATTCCCTGACTCCACGAGGTTTTAGGTCTTCCTATGCCTCAGATTTCCATTCCAAAACATATTTTGGTAGTCGATCCTCTTCCATTCGCTGGACATGTCTATGCCATCTTAATTGCTGAGTTTTAATATAATCTAAAATAGTGTATTCAATCTTCATTTTCTCCGTTATAACAGAGTTCCTAATTTTTCCTCTTCTTGAAATTCTTGCTGCCCTTTGTATAAAATCCATTTCCGTTGCCAAAATATACTTTTTTGTTTTTGTTGTTAATGGCCAAAGTTCTGCTCCATAAGTAATGATGCTTTTAATAATTGTATGATATAAATTCATTATATTTTTATTGCTTATATTTTTATCCCACAATATTCTATTGAGGCAAGCAATTGCAAATTTTCCTTTATTATTTCTATTTCTTATTTCCTCTTCATAACTCCCAATTTTATTTATTTTACCTCCTAAATATGTGATCTTACTACAAGAAATTATTGTTTCTCCAATCTCCAAAATTAAATTTTGTTCTGGTTCACCAATTGATATTTTTTTTTCATGTTCAAATTTAATCCCAATTTTTCATATTCTTCTATTAATTTTCAAGTCATATATTCTAAATCTTAATAATTTAGTGCAATTAACAATTGATCTGCAAAATGTAAGTTGTATATAGTTTTGTTGTTTGAAATAGGATTCCAATGCTTGAACATTTTCTCCTCCAATTCTATAATATTTCATGTACATATATTTTAAACAGAGTCGGTGATAGAATACAACCTTGACAATGTTAATTTAATCAGATTATATAACTCATGTTCCAAATGGTAGTCAATGACCAATCACGTTTCAGTGAATTTTGTTTTACATCCAATGAGTCATGTTTCAGATCGCTCTTTATCAGCTCCTGCTTTTGTGATAAAGAAAAGAAGTTCCTCCTTTTTATTATTCTCAAGAGGTCAGAGCATTATTTTTCTACACTATATACATTGAATATAGCAAATAATGAATAGATTATGATGATTTAACAGAGTTCTTTACTAAAAAATAAATGAATAACCTAATGTTGGTTATAATATAAAGTTTGATGTGTTTAATAATTTCTCCACTAGGGTGGATTCTTACAATATTGCGATCCTATGTTGCAATAAATAATATGATCAAGTTGCAGTGAATTTACATAACCTCACACTTTTTATGTTTTCAAACATTCCGTTTATATTAAATATACAAATATTTTAAAATACCGGTAACTATATTTAAATAATGATTTTGACTAAACAGTTTATTTTATTCATTAGATGTTCCTAACAAATGCCACTCTTGGCTTCCAAAACATCGATAAATTCGCGAGTCACGAAGTGACATTACTTATGATTGGGGCAAGGATTCAAATGCACTAAACCTTAGGATTGCAATTTGTTCACATTGGACACATTTCCGCATTATTCACGTTCCGGATTAAACAAGTTTTCCTTTGTATATTATTCAAATGTTTCTGTGTGAAACCAAAGAAAGCCAGAACTCCAACTTCTCATTATATTATTCAAATGTTTATGTGAAACCAAGACAAAAAAAAGCCAGAAGTCTTACTTCTAATTATTATATTATTCAACTCTTAAGGGTCAGTTACACCAACAGAGGTAACTGTATTACGCTAATTTTCCCCATGTATAATGCATAGCTCAAACTGGCGTAATACAGTTACCTTTGTTGTGAAACCGGGATTTAGTGAGTGAAACAAGATAAAAGACAGTCACAAGTCTTACTTCTAATTATACTATATTACAATACTATATTACATCTTTAACTTTTATTGCATTAAAATCCTTGTCCTACTTACAATAAAATAATATGCTATTGTCATAACCAATATTTCAATTGTACATTAAATTTAATATTTTTCGTGGTGTTGGTAAAATACGGGGCACGCCGTAGCGTAGTGGTTAAGGCACTGCGCTACAAGCCGGAAGGTCGAGGGTTCAAACAAGTCCCGATGGGGTCAGGATTTTAAAACTGACCCACACCTTCTCGCGGCACTGTGGCCCTAGGGTCGACTGAGCCTCTAATGTAAATGAGTACCAGACGCTTGTTCTGGGGGTAAAATGAGTACCAGACGCTTGTTCTGGGGGTAAAGGCGGCCGTCACGCAGGGCTGACATCAACTGTCCATTGTCCAGAAAAAGTGGGAGCCTTAACCTCCCACTACCCCAAGGGCCTCCTGAGGCCTGTAGTGGGAATACTTTACTTTTTATTAATAAAATATTTGTACTCCTTTATTAATCTCGGTTTACAGGAATCTAGTTTCACAACGTTATGTAATTCTTAGTTTCACATTATTGCGTAATAGTGATATATTTGCAGCTCTAGGATATGAAATTGAAAATAAAATTCATATATATGTCGCAATGAAGTCGGTCATATATCACATACTAGATCATAACTGCGGTATTAATTACAATAAATTTGTCATTGGCACTCAATTTCTACTTACTTAGGTAATGTATAAATAGCATTGTTTTTGTTCAGAAGTTGTGTATGCATAATCTTAATCGCACTCTTTTTCCTCTAACAGATAGTGTAGACAGCATATCTTAATTTCAACAAATTCTAATACTCACGGACGGATTTTGCTGCTGTACATGTCAATCGCATATGAAATTGCACAACTCGTACATGACTCATGAATGTTCCTGCCAGAGAGTAAAACAAAAGTAAGTGTATCCTCCCCACCATTTCATTAGGCGACGACTTATTGGCTGGCAATATTCCTGCCGCATTTTTTAACATTTCCATCTCGAAAAACACAAAGGGGTTCAGATGTTGACGCATATACACATTCATTAGGTCACTCAGTCATTTTGAACTTTTTTGCTAAAACTGTACAAATAGTAGTGAACCATCAAATAGTATTAATTATTACAAGTAAATATATAGTGAAATATTTGACCACATTGATTTTCATTAGGAAATGCACTTATAAGACTATATGATAATTAAACCTCCTGGGTCTAATTTCTAAGGGAAAATGTGTGTAACATGAATCACTACCCACATGATCAGTTTGGTATTCTTATAAATAATTTTAATTGTCATAACATGAGTTCGTTGTTCAGGACGAGATTTCCATCAAATCTTATATTTTACATAAAATTTTTATTTTTCTGGATTTAATTTATTTTTAATGCGTGAAAATAAATATATTTTAATTTCTGCTTCTAAAAATCCGTACCACTAAGATCTCTAGGAAGTCGAATAAAACCCTAACTTCATAGTCACAAGGACTTACGCTCTCCATATATCCCTATCCTGAGCTAGTATTTTCCACCGATCCTGTATAATGTATATCCGGCAGTTATTATTCTCCCACCTCATTCTTGGCGTAACTTCTGGGCGTTTTCCCTCTGATTTTCCTACAAAGAAGCTACTATGTTCATCTTCCTTTTCCTATCTGTGCCACATGTTCTGTCCTTCGCAGTCTACGAGACTTAACTGTTCTTATTACATGTGGTGTCCCATAAAGATCATGTAGCTCACTATTATTATATCTTCTCCATTCAACTGACTATTCGTCTATATTTGGTCCAAAAATTTTCGTAAGGTAATATTTTTCTCTTCCCTTGAAGTAAAAATCCACTCTGTTTCGCATCAATATAACTGGGAAAGTGAAAGTTTTATATTTTCATTTTAATGTTATTTGAGAGAAATTTGGATGAGAAGTCCCTGTAATGCATATCATGCATTTCCAGAATTAAGCCTATGTTTAGGTAATTTCTTTCTGCATCCCTTTTTGTTTGTAATGATTGCTGCTAGATATTTGTATGACTATACTTCTTTAGAATTTGGTCCATCTGTGATTAACTGTGCATTATGTAATGCATTTCTCTGCGTGATCATATATGCCTGCACTGTATAATGGAATATGAAAGTAAGACAAATCATGTTAAAAGGTTTTTATCATAGAGAGATATCATGGAAAATGTTTTAATTTTTTCCCATAATTATTGAATTGTAATACTTTCCTCCAAATAAAGAAATACTCTACTTGCTACATAACTTCATCTATTATCTCATTTTTAAAATAATATAGCAGCATTCTCCATAACAATATTGTCGTGACCTGGCCCTCGGGTAGATCAGACAATTTGAAGGTAGGATTCGTTGTGAGTCCAAGAACTCCAGTGAATGCAGAACTTGATTTAATATATTTATTAAAGACGATGATTAAAAAGTTACAATATTGTGTCTCTAACTGTCATAGAGACGAGGTCGGAACCATGAAGAATAAGCCCTGATGCCAAGGGCATCAGCCGTTATAAACCCTCTGATAAGCGGGCGTGGCATGGACGCTGAGTTGGAATGTATCACCCTCATTTCCAAATAAGGACATATCTCTTCTAATAAAGTTACGTATGAAGACTGGAATTTTACCAGCCATGTTATCTTACGGTATTCAACTAGGGGATGGAGAGTAATCTTATCTTGACTCGACGCCCTGTATTAGACTGGGGGATGGTGAGTAATATTATCCAAACTCAACGCCCCTGCCTGTTTCAACTTGAATATCCACATGTAATTATTTATTATATATTAGAGTGTCCAGTACGCAATTTCCCTTCATAATATAATATAAATACATTCTGATTGTTTATTCAATACTTTAATATATATATATATATGGATTCTATGCTATTGGCTAACAGTGCAATAATTAATTAGTATATGCGGTAATAATGCTACAGCCAGCACAATATAATAACATACTTTCCGTAACATAATTACACAGTTTTGAATTCCTGTATTTATTCTAAATTATGTTTAATCTATAATGTTATGCTATTATTCCTTCACTAAGATATTAAGATATTAATTTATGATATCTGCTAATTTTGTAAATTCTGTCCTTTTATAAATTTATTGATTGTGTAAACTGGTAAAAATCTCTGAGATAACTAATAAGTATCTTATTTGTCACTGACATGTGTTCTTCCTGATCTCTCCGATTAGTATTGTTCTTTGTCTTATTTACAGACATTTATGAATAATGTGATTGACTGTTCTTCACCGCATGATATGGGATCATGTAGTTGACCGTGTCCTGTGGTGATTGCTGTAAATTCCTGTGTTGCAGGTAAGTTAACTTTCATAATTACTTTATTATAGGGAAAAATTACTTGGTTGTTGTACTTTATATGTTTTGCCATAATAGTATTCCAGTTTCCTGATCGATTTTGTAACTGTGGATGTTCGTATTTTGTTACAGACCATCTTTAGTTCATCAGCAACAGCTCCTTGTGCTAACTTATCGGTCAGTTCCTTTGATACCTATATGGCCTTTAATCCAGGCAAAGTGAATTTTAAATTGGTTATGTTCAAGGTCCTTGACAATTAACAAGATGTTTTCAGTAAATTATTTCTGCTTTGTGTTGCTATTGATCTAATATTTTACTATATATACACCTATATAGATAGATCGGATAATTAATATCTTTGACATCGTCTTATTCCCAATAGCCAATTTTGTCTTTTAGATTGTCTTGGATATTTTCAAGATCCTGCAAGGCCTTCAGGATTGCTATTTGCTCACCTTGATAATTAGAACATTAATTAAGGTATCTAATTTAAAGTTAAGGTGGCGAATCTTGGTTTCATCTTTGATTATGGCGGGTGCAGCTCTCACTATGCCTCCTGTTTTGCTTCCATCGGTGTATATCATTATAACATATTCAGTATTATCTTCGGCTTCTTTGTTGTTCATAATTTCTGCTGGGTAGTTCCACTTTGAAGAAACCAGTGTCTGTTCCCTTGGGTTGCAATGTACACACTTAATTTTCCTGTGATTATAATGTCAATTGGCTCAATTCCTGACATACATGAAGCATCCTACGATAGTGCCTTATAAATTTTACGTATTTTGATTTTGCATAACCTTTGCATTCTCTGCAGTTTTCTTAAGTTCTTACCTATTATTTCATGTGCTCATTTATTAAACTTAAAATGTACACACTTAATTTTCCTGTGATTATAATGTCAATAAGCATAATTCCTGACATACATGAAGCGTCCTACGATAGTGCCCTATAAGTTTTACGTATTTTGATTTTGCATAACCTTTGCATTCTCTGCAGTTTTCTTAAGTTCTTACCTATTATTTCATGTGCTCATTTATTACACTTAAAATGTACACACTTAATTTTCCTGTGATTATAATGTCAATAAGCATAATTCCCTGACATACATGAAGCGTCCTACGATAGTGCCCTATAAGTTTTACGTATTTTGATTTTGCATAACCTTTGCATTCTCTGCAGTTTTCTTAAATTCTTACCTATTATTTCATGTGCTCATTTATTAAACTTAAAATGTACACACTTAATTTTCCTGTGATTATAATGTCAATAAGCATAATTCCTGACATACATGAAGCGTCCTACGATAGTGCCCTATAAGTTTTACGTATTTTGATTTTGCATAACCTTTGCATTCTCTGCAGTTTTCTTAAATTCTTACCTATTATTTCATGTGCTCATTTATTAAACTTAAAAGTACACACTTAATTTTCCTGTGATTATAATGTCAATAAGCATAATTCCTGACATACATGAAGCGTCCTACGATAGTGCCCTATAAGTTTTACGTATTTTGATTTTGCATAACCTTTGCATTCTCTGCAGTTTTCTTAAATTCTTACCTATTATTTCATGTGCTCATTTATAAACTTAAAATGTACACACTTAATTTTCCTGTGATTATAATGTCAATAAGCATAATTCCTGACATACATGAAGCGTCCTACGATAGTGCCCTATAAGTTTTACGTATTTGATTTTGCATAACCTTTGCATTCTCTGCAGTTTTCTTAAATTCTTACCTATTATTTCATGTGCTCATTATTAAACTTAAAATGTACACACTTAATTTTCCTGTGATTATAATGTCAATAAGCATAATTCCTGACATACATGAAGCGTCCTACGATAGTGCCCTATAAGTTTTACGTATTTTGATTTTGCATAACCTTTGCATTCTCTGCAGTTTTCTTAAATTCTTACCTATTATTTCATATGCTCATTTATTAAACTTAAAATGTATATTCCACTTCACTTTACAATGACGTATACAACTCAAACATATGTACGTGGTCTCATTTGCAACAAAGACTACTGACATAATGCATAAGCTATATTATATATAAGCATTATTATGCAAAACATCAATAGTCTCTGGCACAAAGTGTTCAATCTTGTAATATTTTCTGAGGATGACTGGCATCGTCCGATCTGCTGCATGAGGCTCCATGGCACCAAACACCTTTGTGGCTATCGATATGGAGTTATAGCGCTGTATGTTAGTCCCACTCACCTTATTACAATGCGCCCTTTATCGTAAGTAATGCCACGAGTGATTTCCAAATTGGAAATCAAAAGTGGCATTTGTTAGGACTATTTAACGAATAAAATTAAGCTGTTTACTCACAAATCATTGTTCAACTATAGTTATTTTACATATTTATATATTTAATGTAAACGGCGATGTTTGAAAACAAATCAGAAAAGTGAGGTTATGTTCATTCACTGCTGCTTGATCATATTATTTATTGCCAACTAAGATCGCAATATAGTAAGAGTGCACACAAGTGGAGAAATAATGAAACACATCAAACTATCATAATCAACATTACAGGTTATTCATTTATTTTTTAGTAAACAACTCAGCAAAATCAAGGAATCTTTTTATTATTTGCTATATTCAATGTATTAGTTGAAGAAAAATAAAGCTTTGACCTGTTCAGAACATTAAAAAGGAGGACCTTTCTTTGTCACAAATGCAGGAGATGATAATGAGAAATCGATAAAGAGCGAGGTGAAACACGACTGTCATTGGTTGTAAAACAACATTCATTGAAACGTGATTGGTCATTGACTAGCATTTGTGGCATGAGTTAAATAGTCTGAGTCATTATACGAGATTTAATTAATGACCCAGTATTTGACACTGTAAAGTCTACGAATAACCCATCATTCTAAACTATAGGATGACTTGCCTTTCACACGTAATGTTTTAATATCAACACTTTTCATAAGTATGCTCAAGTAATGAATTTAAATTCATTCATTTCCAGTACAATATTTGTAATACTGGGCACGCCGTAGCATAGTGGTTAAGGCACTACAAGCACTAAGGCGCTAAGGCGCTACAAGCCGGAAGGTCGAGGGTTCGAGTCCCGGTGGGGTCAGGATTTTTAAACTGACCCAAACCTTCTGGCGGCACTATGGCCCTGGGGTCGACTGAGCCTCTAACTGAAATGAGTACCAGACGCTTGTTCTGGGGTAAAGGCGGCCGTCACGCAGGGCTAACAACCCGGCTGACATCAAGTGCCGATTGTCAAGAAAAAGTGGGAGCCTTAACCTCCTGCTACCCCAAGGGCCTCCTGAGGCCTGTAGTGGGATCACTTGACCTTTTTTACATGCTAAATAATAAAATTAATAATCAAATTATTTTACACTTGTATTTTTATGCCACTATTTACATTCACTTTTGTTTCAGTTTTGAAGTTTTTCGGAATCTATTTTATTTACTTTATTAAAAAGTTTTTATGCATTTACTAATTTCACTATTGTCTAAGGGCAGTGTCAGTTTGGATTAAATACATATTTCCGGAAGATATCTCTTCATTTGTTGTGTATTCACACTCCCACAAGAATATGGTCCACTGTTTGTGATGTCATTTTACACATACGTCGGGTCAGCACTAATTCTGAATCTTTGGAAGTATGCTCCTTACTTGCTGTGTCCTGTAAGTACAGATGTTAATTAGTGGATCAGTTATATAGTTTTTTCATTCCTCCTTTCACAGTAGGAAAGAAATAAATTACTTATTTATCCTTTTAATATGGACTGCCACTGATTACTGGAGACTTTCTTCTCTCTGGTGTCTTTTGATTAAACTTGGTATTGCTTTGTACACCAATTCGTTGTCGTGGTTAATTGCCATTTCTCTGGCAGTTCGTTATCCTCGATACCTACATGGGCCTGAACACATGTGAAGTGTGTGATCAGTTTTTGCTATTGATGTGTGTGTAGTTTGGTCCTTATACTGTGGATTCATTTATTATGTTTACTGCTGTTCCTGAAAAGATGCAGTGTTATGGAGCTGTTGATATATGTATTGCTGCTGTACCTTGGGTACCAGAGACTATTCACTGTAGTTTTTTCCACGGCTTCTAGTATTGCTATCTGCTCTGCGTGGTTGTTATCGAGAATTTGATGCTTAATTTGTAATTGAGTTATTGGACAAGAGTTCCGCCTTATATACTACCACTCCAGAAACAACTCCTGCCACCATATTGTTTCCATCCGTGTTGTATTTTACGATCTCCGCCAGCTCATTAGTTATAGGAGTTCCTCCTGCTACTACACAAAGGTCTCATAGGTTCGAAAGACTTTAAATAATTTTATGTTAATCAGCCTCTGCACTCTCCAAAGTATTTTTTGCATTGTACTTTACTTTGAAAGCATCATCCAGTCTGAATCAAATTATAATCATCTAGCCTAAAATACAAGGAAAATCTCAATTATGTACCCCGCCTCCTTTAGTGAAATATCCACAACGCTATCTTACTGTTGATGTTAGCACGATTTTTCTGAACTTTCTTGCTGTTATCTAAATTTATTTAATTTCTCCACATAATATTTTCTTACAGAGCGATCAGTATGGTACTGGACAGCAGACGCGGGATTTGTGCTGTGCGATAACTAAAGCTTACATACGCAGACACGTCACTCGTGTCCAATGCTATATTGATCTTTCTGTATAAGTCCAGTGCTATACTGATAGTTCTAAGTCCAGTGCTATACTGATAGTTCTCTCATATATTTCCTTCTAATTTATATATCCATAAGTTTTTTCATAGATCTACCACAATATCTGTGCAATGGAGAATCTCTTTTTTTTTTCTCTCTGACTAATTTTTTAAAGATAATTAAAAGTATTTCACTGCTAAAAATATTTTTGGTCGATGTGACTAATTTCTTATACTTGCCAATATTGTTACTGGAAGTCAACGTTCCCACATCTAACCTGGTTGCTATGCAAACAAAAGAAATCCCAATGCTAATATGGACTCAAAAAGCACACATTCGGTAAGTAAAATGAAACATTTCTTGAATGTTTTGTACACTAACTCGTACCTTTCTTTAGACTTTTCCGGAATTAATGCAGAACATCCCACTCTCCAGGCTTTTTCAATATCTCTGTCATCTACCATGATTCCTTCCATAATAAAATTATCAAGCAGATTCTAATCACGGTACTACATATAAAAATGCCTCCACAGCCAACAATCCTTGCTTATAATAAAACAAATGAAAAGCTACATAGCAACGATCACCAAATGTTTCTTTCTCATAGAAGTAATTTTCATCCAACCAATATTTTAATCAATTTACTATAATTAATAAAAATTAGTCACATCGACCAAAAAATAGTATGCAATACACATGAGGTAAGCACGTAACATTCTCGAAAATTGAAAAAACTTTTTCTCGATCAGTAACAAGTGCTTACTTCACTTGTACCGCAATAAACTAAGAAGTGCACAAGTTATGTTCTTAAAAAATATTTAACATTCACCAACAAAGTTCATTAAAGATTATTCATCCAACTCATATCACTTCAAACATCACTAACTGCAAAATAAATGAAAATTTTAATACATTCAAAGGACAAAAAAGAATTATGTTGTTCAGTTGAAATTAGGAACCGTAGCTATTGTATGCTATAAACAGCAGTAAAAATAAATAAGTTGAAGGGGAAAGTAATTTGAATACTGAAAATTTTCAGACAACAGCTGTTCGTGGTAATGGCGCGAACATCGTTATACCATTTTAATCGCTCTGAATGTCCAACTCTAATTGTATTTCATTGGTAATTCAATTATTTTTAGTAGTTCCGAGACTGTCATGAAAGATATATGAAGAATATGTGCACAGTAAAAATCGAACACAGAACATTGCGTCATTCTTCTCATATGTGGAATGGAGGGTTTAAAGATAAGATAGAGTTGGGAGAATATCCTCCGGTTGAGCAAATTGTGGCACACAACAAATATTTGCACAAAAATATTTGTGGAATAATAAATACTAGGCCTACATAAGTAAATACAATATTTTCTAAAACAAAACTCTGATACCATATAAATAGATTAAAAATAGTAAACAATAATAGCTATATATATATATACACACAATACCAATAAGACCTTTATGTTGGTAAATATGGATTAAAGGAAAGTATTAAGGATAAATTATGTGAATTAAATGTTACATCTTATTTTAGAATATTTCCAACATACGTTGTATGTTTTCATGATAGGGAATATAACTCTTAGAAACACAATAATGCTGAAAAATGAGTCTATAATATTATAACTCATTTTAAAATATTTACACTATCCATTGTACATTGTTATGATAGCGAATCAAACTTTGAGAAAACAACCACAAAGGCGAAGAACCGTGAGCGTTGCCTCAACACGCATAATTACCAACTGTTGATGGCTTCACTCATGGTCCCCCGACATGGTTAATTTCGTAGCAACTGCACCATCCATATAACTTACAACAAAAATGAAGATCGTTTGGTGTCAAAATGAACATTAAAATCATCGAATTTAGAAAAGAAATATATTTTATGTAGAGTAAATGGTCAGTGTTTTAGGTTAGCCAGCATCCAGATTCGAAATGCGAAATTTTAAACCCGCCAAATCGCAGGAATTCTTTAGATGAACAAAATCGACGACACAGCTTCTATCAGATGAGAAATAAAAAGTCATACATTTATGTAGTCCTCGGATATGCAAAGGAAAGATTCCCAAAAATATATGGTGACGGTGCAATCTTTCCTTACTTATTCGTGGTTTCCTATACAGATCATGTAGCACATGGGCTCCATTATCTGTCCATTCATCTCGCTTAGAGTGCAAAATTTTAAAAATTATTCTGAAATACTTGTAATCCAATACTCGTAATATTTTATCATCCCTTAAAGTAAGAGACATTGTTCATTTCCACAAAAAATGACTAACCTTTTTCTCATTCAGTTACTTTTTCAAGATTTCCCTCATTAATTATGTTATATATTATTTACTGTCCATTTGCATTGTAATGTGTTTGCTACATGTAATTATATATTTAGTTTTATTGATTTAGCGTTATTTAATAAAGCGCGCGAATTTGTTTAGTTTTTTCCCCACTATCGTCAAATAATACGTCAGCATAGAATCCTGTCAACAGCTTATTAATGCTAAAGTAGGATGGCCTTTTTTTCTGAATGCTTTAATTACATGCTCGATACTATTTTCATTTTCAGGAGGTTTCACCACATAACACTCATCTCCGTTCAGCTCATAATTCGTATATCAAAGCAACATTGCAAGAGGACCGGCTTACCATGTGACTTATCGCGTGAGAATTTATGAGAAATGGGAGGTAATCAGCGTAGAGTACCGAAGCATTACACGGCCTTGAAATCTCTGGCGAGAATGAAAATAGTATAGCACAAAATTTAATAGCAGAAGATATAGTGCATCCTCTTTCATTAACCTTATGATGGTACCTTTGTCTTGTCGTGGTTTAGCTTCCGAGATTAATTGACCCCTAGAGCTATGGCGAAATTTAATAGCAGATGATATAGTGCATCCTTGTTCATTTATTTTTTGATGGTACCTTTGCCTTTGTACGGAAAGTTCTATTTCGGTACGAAACATCTGTACTGTTATCCTCCCTCTAAAGTGAGGTTAATGAACTATGCCAATTTCCTTTCTCTTGTGTCTACTCCCCACTCTCCTTCCTACTCCTCCGTTTGCTCTGTTTGTAGTGTGCAACTTCCCCTCTACCTACCCGGAACTCCCAAATATGCGATTCAAGTGGTAAACTGTATAATTCATTCATTCTATCCATTCAGTTTGTTTGGTTATCGTCTGAAGGACGTGAGCTCAAGAAGAGCTGAGTTGTTTTGAGTTTGGTCCGGTAAGCCCAGGGTAGGTTACTCTAGGCGTGGACTAAAAAGGTATGCATGGGTGTTTGATTGTGTCAAAGATTATTACTTTTGTTATTATTACTGTTTTCTTTAAACTTTAGAATGATCAAGTATAACTTATGATTAATATGTTTTATATTTCAACTTCAGACTTACCAATTGATTTATATATTAAATCTTATAAGTAAATAAGAATGTCTAATTATTGTATTTGCTAGTCTACGTTTCCTGTGTACGAGCTTCCTCAAGGTTACTTTAGCTCCCCTTTCCCGTCTAACTTTTATGGTTGAAAATAATATACTGAGTTTAATAACGAACCATAAATTACTACAGTGTGTTAAGGAATTCTTGTCAATAATTAATATATGTTAGTAAATCTATATAGGAAAGATGAATCAATCTTTGCCTCTGATGGGCCCGGGCAAAGAATTATAAATAGCACTGACAGTTATGATCTGGACGCTACTATAAGTGTAATTAAACATATGAGTAAATTCTCTATAGGCCAGTGCTGAAATGGTAACAGAATGTAATTCTGTAGCCCACGCGGCACAAAATCGCAGCAGAGCGTAGGTTTTTGCCAAGAAGTAGATCGCGCTCCGCGCCTGTGCACCATGTCGTGGTTTAGCTTCGAGATTAAATGATCCCTAGAGCTATAGTGGCGGCAATATTGCTGCCAAAAGGTTCACCCATGTCGGACATGTCAAAGGCGATAAGCTACATAAAACAATACCTTGGTCGTAAAATGGAATGATATTTCACTTAAAAATACAACCGTCGAGAAAAGTGGACATGGGTTCCTCTGATGTAAAATTTTCCTGAGATAAAATAGTCTCCAATCCGGATCACCGGGCGAGGGCTACTTCAGAGAATTCATGTCAAAGACTTGAACATAGGGATATGTTTCTAGAATTATGGAATGTTGGGACATACATATAATAGTAAAGAAGACACTAGAAATATCAACATGGGAATTAGATAAATCTCCATTGGATATAATTTCTTTGCCGCGATGGTTAATTTGCTCAGGAGAAGGTAGGTCAGCAATCAGAATACTTTTAATAACACTATTAATAACACTATGGGGGATGCATCGAGACGAAATTCGTCGGGATTTTTTAATCCGATAGAGGATTCTCTCAGCTATCACAGATGTCAGGTTTTTTGTTAGCGATAACATAAACATAACTCTAGTATATTACAATGCGAGGTTGGGCTTTACAGAAGGGAGGAAATGATTAAAAACCGAGCGATAGCAAGGTTTCTAATTTTCAGAGATTCTGTAAAAACACTTCATAAACGTGCGTTGTACATAATTTTTTGCACGTTTTTGAAAATAAATAGTAAAAATAATATTGGAAATATTTACGTACATTAAATACAACTGACAAGTCTGGCCAGTATTAATAAGGTAAATGCCAAAAATAATTTAGTTGAGACTACAGCTTGCCGTGACACCAATCAGGGATAATATGGGGCAAGTACGAATTTATTGTTTATACTGTTTTAAATAAAGTTCAATTAATTTAAAATGCAGAGATTTGTTTCGTAAAATTTATATTAACACTATATTATGCATATATTCCTGTATATACATTGTACATAGTATAACACAAAGGGCACAGATTTTACTTCCCGCAGAAGGTGGGTAATTTGTAATATTACTGTATAGTTATTTAGTTCTTTATAAGTTGGCAAGCCCGAAATTTAGGAAATTAAACTTTCAATCATGGTCGCCATTGCAGTAAGTGCGATAGAACGCACTATCGTGCAAAAAACGAGATATTAGATCCAACTTGTACTACAGGTCTAAATTATTTTTCGGATCAGATTGTAACAGTTTAATTTCCACTCACTCCGCTTCACGACTCCAGAAACTAATAGTAAAACGAGTCTTTAAAGAAAACACATGTTCATTAGATGTGATCATTCTCGTAAAATGATTCTGTATTTTTTATTTTGTTAAATCCAGATCAGTACTTAGAAAGGCTTGAGGGGTCATGCACAACGGTATTCAGTTGGTTCAAGAAAATTAACATGCTCTTGTTTCAGGGATCAAAGGAAGAGTGGAAGACCTTCGATAGCGGTGACAAAAAAAAACCGCTCCTGTGGGGATGATACAGGGGGCAGATCCTCGAGTGACTTACAATGATATAGAAGCAAATTTTCAGGAAATGGATCGGGTAGATTTTCCAAAATATTAAATGAATATTTAATAAAAAAAAGGGCCGAATCCGGAAACTTTGTGAGTGACCCTTGTAAGACTTAAAAACTTACCTGGATGCAGGCCTATTCAAATGTAGAATTTGCTAGGAACAGATGTAAGCAGTCGCACGACAATCTTTTTTTTCAATCACAGGTTGCCTTACAACTGATTACATCCGGTGATTAGCGATTCCATGAAAATATCATACATAGTGTTCTGTCCAAGAGCAGGTATATTTCACTGCAAACTCAGCATGCTCCACTATTTTCCTTAACTCAGCTTTCCTTTTTTCTATTCGCATACTGTTTATTTTAATATTGTCTATAATCGGATGTATTTTTGTCTCTTTTTCGTTGACCATTCTTTCTTATAATAATAATATTAATAATAATTTATTATTATTATTATTATTATTATTATTATTATATTTAGAGCCCCACCACCACCCCCCGGGTTACCTCGGGCATAATCCCCTTATCCCCGGGTCTGCTCTATGTCCCTGTCTTATATTTATTGAAATACATAATAAATATACAATTCGGGTATTTGAAGTGTGTTGTTGTTACATAAGATTAAAAGTGTGTTGTGTTTTGGTTTTTTTGTTTGTTTGTTTGTTTGTGTGACTCTGTGTTTAGTGCTTGTTTGTGCGTGCGTAATGTTGCGGTGGTGGTGGTGGTGGTGGTGGTGGTGGTGGTGGTGGGGTGGTGGTGGTGGTGGTGTGGTGGTGGTGGTGGTGGTGTAGACTGGTACGTTTTTAACGCCTCTCTTGTCTCCGCTGGTCTTCGTCTCTTCTTAATCCCAAGACTCTTCTTGTGTACTTGTTGAGGGATTTGAAGATTTCCTTCCCGGTCCAGAATTGTAGGGCGGGCGGCCATTGTGTTTCACCGATCATGGCTGCTTTCCTCCAGCTCCTGCCTGAAGACATTGTACTTGGTACTTTGATAGAGCACGTGGACTACTTCGTCCCCTCTCCGAGGTTGAAACAATCACAGAGAGGTGGGTCGGCACGTCCTCTTCGTGCAGTTTGGAGGGAATAGTCCATGACCTGAGAGGATATGTGTGGTTGTAGTGGCTGGGAATTATCCATGCAGTCTGGCATTCTTTTCTGGACTCTCGGAAGAACTGGAATGTTTGGCGTCCATTCGGCTCTTGTTCCCATTCCTGTTGCCACTTGTCGAGGAGGTGAGAGTCGATTATTCTGTCGGGCGGTGTCCCTTTCATCTGGTTCGGCGTATAGGTCCGGAGTAATGATCGTTTCTAGATGTGGACGGGAAGCCCTCGTCGGAGACGATTGTCGTTGAAATCCTCCTCTCTATGAACAAGTCTATTTGGAATACTCCCGCTATGACTGGAAGGTATGCTCTCGATACAGTGTTATAGGCTTAGGTGAAAATTACATATAGCACATGTCTTTTTGCCGCCAGGAGCTTCTTTTTGTGGCATGCCTTTAGTCGTCTCGCCCATTCATGTGCATCATACGCGCATATCTGTTGGAACAGCGTTTTATTTAGCCTTACGTAGTTAATAGCCTGGTATCAACAATTCTGTCCACCAAGACGGACCATCGCGTGGAAGAGGTTTTTGACCTCTCCCGCGATGTCTTCAATATGGGCGTCAATATTCATATTTGTTTGGATCCTTACTCCGAGGTATTTGATTTGTTGAACGAAGCGCAGTCCTTTTTGTTCAATTCTTATTGTTGGTGGACGCGCCGGGTGTAGTGCGCCTTTTAGGAGCATGCCAGTGGTTTTCTTTGGGCATAAGGAGGGTTTGTGCTGCTTGGTCCATTGTGTTATGTGGACGACTTCTTGAGCTCTCTCCTCTACTTCTCTCGTGGAGTTGTCCGAAATGAGGATTTCCAGGTCGTCGGGGGTAGGCTATCGGTTGAGCGTGTGGATGTTCTTCTAATAGCTTGAGTAATTCATTCAGTATTTTCCATAGGCCAGGTACGAGGACAGAACCCTGTGGGCAACCAATCGTTACGTTTCGATGTATTCTATTGTGGTATTCTACTAGGGTAGCTGTTCTTCCTTGGAGGTAGTCCCTGATTATTTTGAACAAATTCGAAGGGCATTCTTTCGTTTTAGAGCTAGGAGAATGCTTGGCCACCACTTTCGAAGTCAATGAAGATTCCGATCGTCAGTTTTTCTTGGCTTCGTTCAACAATGTGCAAGAGTTCTGTGATGGCGTCCTCGGTACTCTTTGCCTGGTTGGAAACCATACTGTCTGTTCGATGCGGCTTGTTGGAGAGTTGGTTGGAGTTGCAGGAGGATTAGCCTCCCCAGCACTGGCAGCAAGCAGATGGGCGGGTAAGATTTTGGGTCAGTAGCGTCACTGTCCCCCATTTTCATGATTATTTTTATTTGTGCTGGTTTCCAGATGTTGGGCAATACTCCATGCTTGAGGCACACGTTGTAGAGGTTCAAGAGTCCCTCTTTAATGTGTCTCCATCCTTTAAGTACTAGCTCCACATTAATATATTGTCTTACCAGGGGCCGTGCCATTTTTCATTTCCTCCATGGCCATTTCCACAGGTCTATTTCTCCTGTAGGATGCGTGTTTGGTATTTGCCCCGCTTCTGCTCTGACGTTGCCGTGCAGCACTTCATCCGTTTCTATTTCGTCTTTGTGGATGAGGTATGTCATTAGATGTTGGTCCGACTCTTCCCATGTTTTGGCGTGACCAGTTGGATGTTGTACTGCTGTCATGACCTGACGTGGGAGATGTTTCTCTGCCTGGAGTTTGTAGGCAAGACCCCATTGGTTGGATGCTGCTTGCGCGGTTACGTGTCCCGCCAACTCTCTCATCTTGTGGCTTTTTATGGCGTTTTGTGCAAATTCTTCTTATGCGCCTGTAAGTTTCCTCGCCGCGACCTCGCTCGAAAATACCGCCGAGCAGCGTAGACCATTCTTTTTAGGTCCGTCAGCGTGTTGGTCCACCAAGGAGATGTTTTCTTGTGATTCCTTTTGCATCTTGGTATGCTGCAATCCGCTGTTTTGATTATGGAATGTTGTAGTTGTCTAACGTACGGGAAGATTCCAGCCCGATTTTCTATTGGTGGGATTGTGCTGGTGCGTCGTTCTAGTTCAGTTGCATACGTCAGCCAGTCAGCTCGCCGAAGGTTGTACTAAGGATGAGGTAGTGTGTATGGTTGTTGAACGTTGATTCCATTTATTATGAATTCTAACACTGCGTGGCTGGATGAGGTTACGTCCTTTATGTTTCTCCACTCATGCAGCATGCTTGCCGCTCTGGGTGTTGCCAGTGTCAAATCGGTGTAGGGACTATTTGCCCTTGTATGTATGTGGGGCCTTGGGCTCCATCGTTGAGGACTTCTAGTGTATATTGGGTTATAAAGTCTTCGACTTGTAATCCCACCGGGTCTGTTATGGCGGATCCCCACAAAGGTGATTTTGCGTTTGCGTCTGTTCCTATAATCATTTTTAGTTCTGCATAATTCTGGCATACTGTCTCTAATTCGTTAATGAAGCGCTCAGTGGGCAAGGAATACTGCATGTAGCAGGAAACGAGGGTAATCTCTCCAAGAACAGTGATGATTTCGGCCACGATAGTGTGCGTTGTGCTTCGATGTTTGTTATGGAGCACTGATGAAGTTTTATTAAGGACCACGATACCGGCCCAAGGTTGTTCTCCGGCTGAGGTGCCATCCTTATAATAGCTAATTGAATTAAACTTAATAATTAATATTTTAACGCAGTCAGAGTAAGGACGAAAGGTCTGTTTTTTTTTTTAATATGTTTAAGTATCTGATGATTCAGTTGGAGGTTGAAGTGTTTATTGTATATATTTAGTAAGTTCATATATCGTCAAATGTTACATGAAATGCACGTCAGTTCATTTCACAGTAAGTAATATCACACGAATTTTGATAAGTTCTAATAAAGAAGTCAGTACTTATATAACAGTTATATCTGCATACATTACTTTGCATTAACGTTTTATAATCAAACATTTGATTCTACTAGTGTTGGCCCATTGCATTGGTCGAAATTCGACCTTAAATAACACGTCAGACTTCTAAATAAAGGCTTTGACTCTACGTCAAAGATAGGGGAAAAATCCAAAATGTTTTTTATTGACTATTTAACTCATGCCCCAAATGGACGTAAATGACCAATCACGTTAGAATGATTTTTGATTTACAACCAATCACAGTCGTGTTTCGCCTAGAATTTACCAACTAAAGTTTATCATAATAAAGAAAGCACCTCCGTTTTACATTCTAAATAGGTCATAGCATTATTTTGCAGTGACTGACCCACTAAGAAATACGGCTACCAGATTGTACATATAGTGCATGAATGTCAACACATACTGCATGCGGGAGTTAATATAAAAAAATTGTAGCAATTGATTATATCACCAAAAAAAGAAACCACTTTATACTTTCTTAAATGTATTTTTCCCCAGAAAAATATAATTGTCATATTTACATCATAGGACATCGGAAATTAATTAATATACAGTTTATGTGTTTCATTTTTTCTCCACCAGAGTGCATTCTTACAATACTGCGTTCCTTTGGCAATAAATAATATGATCTGGTTGCAGTGACGAACAAAAGGAAATGAAGCGTACCAATCGTTTCTTATTTGTTTTCAAACATCGCCTTTTACATTAAATATATAAATAATTTAAAATAACTATATTTAAATAATGATTTGTGAGTAAACAGCTTAATTTTATTCGTTACAGAGAAGAAAAGTGTACTTAATTGTTTTTGTGTCGAAAAATATATGATTGAATGAGTCATTTCGAAAAGGCTGATCAAATTTTACAGGAGAGGGAAAAAAACTGAAACAACTTGTTGAGGATAAAGCATTGAATCTGAAATTGTTATTGAATGAAGTCAGAAAGTGGTAAAGGAATAGAGTAGTTGGTCAGTTCTCACGCGGAAACGATGGAAGTAAATATTTAAACATGGAATAACGAAATAAGTGAATTTCAGAAAATAGTAGATGATCCCTTTTCGAAATGACTCATTCAATTATATTTGAATCTTGAGTGATTCCATCGAAAGCATAATTCATGACACGAGAGAGTAAATCACATTTATACCTGTTTTTCAATAATTGTTCTGCTGCGATAACGAAAGAACATAAATTCATGAGAATAAGGAGATGGGTGGTAGGGTTACACATTTATATAGCCATATAAATGTTTATCCTGTGATAAACAAATGCTTTCCTCGAGCAAACAATGTCGAGCTACTATAACAATACAAGGATTTTTTCGAAGAATTCCACTTTTTTTATTCAAGTATAATACACGTAACGTAGCGAATAAGATACGGTCCTAATCTAATATAATGATTAAGAAATATGATTAATGAATAAACAAAAAGAATGACTGAATATACTGTAAATTAAGTAAACATATTGTTGGAAAAAGTTCCCACAAAGGAGCGGTAGGAAACCTAAATAACAGAGGTCATAAACATGTAACCCCAAATTAGACCTGAAATTCTTAAGCTGGGTCTAATTTGAAAAATCACGTTTGGGAGAAAACGTCAAACTCCAAAATCACAATCGCGGAAATCCCAAACTGGTAAACACGCTCCCTAGCCGTGACAAGAAAGTAAGAAATAGGTGGGAGTTTAAATAAAATATGTACGCCCTTAGAAGACATGTGATTGAATATTCTAACCAATCAAAATCAGAGGGTATACGACCAGATATGGGAATAAAGGGTCCTGACTTCGATGTGAAACTCATGGGGACAAATTAACTTATATAGTCAACACTTCGTAGAAATATCTAAAGTATATGATTAAAATGTTTTGAAACAACTATTACGGACATTTCTCAAATTCATAAGTCATTTGCTAGCTCGAGTCCTCATTAGTGAAATATCGGAGACCAGGGACAGAAAATTTATCTTTAAAGAGTGTAAAGTGCATTTAAGATCGCAGAGAATAATTTACATAATTAACCGTTCCCTACATAGATGGGAATCTCAGCGCTCACCCTGAAACAACAGGAACCGACTAGTTACAGAGGTGGTGAATGCAACTATTTAACACAATTCACAATATTAAAACAGTTAGTGACATAACTACCAGCCTATAACGTACTGACCCAAATACCTTCTGTTTTGTGCTATTATGATTTATGTCCATCTAAGCGTCAAATATAGCAGGATTTTAATATAATAAATATGATAGTTTAAGTTAATAATTTTATATTTTAAAATTCTTTTAATATTTTATTTATAACTTAAATAAAGAAAAACATCTAAATAATTCATTGTTGAATAAAAATGTCTCAGTAACAATTAAAGAAATTGTATTATATAACAGTCTTTCTAAATAATGCTTTTAAAATTGTGTTTTAAGTCATTCTTGTCTGAATTATAAAGCTGTTATAACTGTAATAAGAACACCTGCTTAACTTAATATTTTTAAATAACAGTATACTAAACTCTGATTGGATGTTAAAACAATTAACTTTTTTGATTTAACAAATCAAATTTAAACATTATATTAACCAATAGAATTTAAATATAAAATCATGTGATGTAATAATGTTCTTTAATTCTATTAAAGAATTACACTGGTCATTCTGCATACAACTTCCAACAAAGATAGAAGCAAGAAGAGTTCTCAAGATAAAATGTAATATTTAATACAAGAGTAATTGATTTCAGAAAAAAAATTATTTTAATTGGCAGTGAAGAATAATACCACTTAAATTGATTTAATCTACTGGGAACCTACAAAATGAATAAATTTATAACTATTTCTACAAGAATCAGTTATTAGTGATTTTTTAAGAATTATCCTATCCTGTGTTACCAACTTTCGACCCTTGAAAGAGAATCCGGCTTTACAAAAATTTAAACCCAACCTGAACCAGTAATTCTTTTTGGGACCACTTAATCCTTTAAAATGTGGCTACAACATCGGGCATGAAAAAAGTTAGCTGCTTCAAGATGTCACCACAACATGGGAAAAGAATTACTTCTACAAAATGTCGCCACAACGTGGGGCATAATGAAGATCTTACTTTTTTTACATATGATATTAAAACATAGCCAGTAATAATACAATTAAAATTTCAGTCTTATGAACTCAAGGTACATGTAATACCTATTGAGGGATGTTTTAAAATAACACAAACATCACTCTCCATAGATATTAAACGTTCCTGAGTTAAATATCACTTCATAAACTGCCATCATCATCTTCACTTCAAGGTGTAGGAGATTCGCCTGCTCCGAATTCACAATCCTTTTGATTTATAATGATGTGCTATCTTGGGAAATATTTATTCCATTCTCTGAACATGCTGTTCTCAGCCGACGCGGTGTTATTGAATTCCGTCATTTATTGGAGATATATATCTAATTCTCTTCGTATTACTTCATTTTTATGTGGTTCAATTATGTATCTCTTGGGTCATTCTTAGAAAGGTCATTTCTTCTTCTGCACTTTGTATTCTACTCGAACTCCTGTTATTTGTTGCCCAGGACTCACTACCGTACAAAAGTACCGTGCCGCCATTGTTTTAGTAGAACTTCCAGTGTTGAAATTAAAATCCTAAAAATAAAAATCCTACAAGATAACACTACGGTAAAACTAGTATATTTACAAGCTAATCGTTTCCCTACTAAACTGCACGTCCTAGAATATTACAAACCTGTATATCTAAAATAAAGTTATACAGTCCTATTCAAACATAGAACAGCCGCACTGGTGGATAGACACAAAAACTGGAGCTAGAAGTAAACATCAATAAAACTAATATATCACACACAGAAATACATTATATAAAGGAAATGTACAGTTAATGCAAATGAGAAAAATTTTGAAGAAGTGACTGAATTCAAATACCTAGGAAAAGTTTTGCCACGTACTGCCCACCATTCAGTAGCTTATGCGTTTAGCAGCCAGGTGACGTTTGCAATATAGCGGATGGATACCTTCGAGCAGAAGGCGTTTTGTGTTCTCGATTTTTATCGAAGTCGATACATTACAGCTGTTCAAGCGGCACGTCGGCCGAAATTCAGGAACACTCAGCTTTCTCGATAAATCTATTCGCATATGGTATAATTTCAGAGGACAGCGTGCATATGTAAAGGGAAAAAGTGGCCGGCCTTCCTTGTCAGAAGCTAATTGGGGCAAATCAGAGAAGCAATGTTCGCATTTGGGAGACAAAATCCCCATAGTTACACGTTGAACACTTGCGTGACTCCCCCAAAGTAACGTTGTCCTGTGCAGTTTAAGGAACGTTAAGGTCCGTTCTTTTTCATTGAAAAGGTTATAATAAGCATGGAATATCTGGATATGGTCACTGAATGACCGCTACCTTAACTGTAAGAGGACAGATTGATTTCATACACCTGGAGCGCCAATTCATTACACAATCGGGACGTCAGGAATTTTTCTAAACCAGCACATACTGCAGCGATGGATTGGACGTGGGATAGACGAGATCATTCTCTCCTGTTCTGGCCACCTTGCCCCTCCATTATCTGTGACACTCCCGGAACTGAAGGTGCGTATCAAAAACGCCATTCAAAACATTACCGTAGACACGTTGGGGCGTGTGTGGCAAGAAATGGACTATCGTGTAGTCTGTAGAGTGACATACGGCGCACATATTGAGCATTTGTAATGCAGGGTAAAGAAACTTTCATGTCTTATACACTACAATCATAATTGTGTACGTGTAGCAATTTTGTGAAACCCCGATATTCCCTTTGAATACCCCTGTATATTTTACATTTATCTTGTGTATAACTGTAATGAAAATTTCAATTTCAAACAAGACACATTTAGTAATTAAAATTAAAATATTTATTTACAACATTAAGAAATAAATATTAATAAAACAAAATATAGATGTTTCACACATGCTTACTTATTGGCTTTTTACATCTACCCAAGCTTCTCATTTGTAAGAGTTTCTAGATCAAGCCTATTTATGTTAAACTTGTTTTTCCCTATAAATGTCAATGGTTTACATATGGTCCAAACCGACCCAATGAGACCATCCAGTAGCCAACTAAATAAAGGTATTACTAGATTTTGTTTGAGAGGTCTTTTATCAGGGTTTAATG
The DNA here is from genome assembly GCA_030220185.1 of Diploptera punctata. Taxonomy (NCBI): domain Eukaryota; kingdom Metazoa; phylum Arthropoda; class Insecta; order Blattodea; family Blaberidae; genus Diploptera; species Diploptera punctata. The sequence continues at coordinate 2,239 of JASPKZ010003951.1, read as the reverse complement.
TAATTTTACCAGATGAAAATCTTCATACTCGGAACCCACATTTTACAAATTCCTTCCATTTTTCCAACTAAAAAATTTACCAACCGCCCGGGTTTCAATCCGCGACCCTCGGGACTTAATTTCCTTTCAAATCGTATAAATCCTTCGCCTTTTACTATTCTAATACAAGGAACATAAACACAAGACCACAGCAGCAGACAGTTCACACAGAAATAAAATGGAATAGACAGTTAATTAAATAAGTGAAACTTTGTAAGAAATAGGCTTACCTAGTAACAGTAACTAAACAGGAATGAGCTGCAGAAATAAATTTTTAAAATAGGCTCAGTTCTGGAAACGCGTGGTATTACGCATCACAGGAATGCTTTGTCATCCCCTACAATAAAAGATACAGTGCTACAGTATTATCTGAAAATATGAAATGTCATCGCAGGCCAAGTTGAGAGGAAATAATTGGAAATGGTACGTGACAACTTGCATGAGAATGGGCTTAAGATTTAAATTTACTGCTGTTTGAGAAATTACTCCTATTACCTACTATCCATATTCTTACTGAATTTGAAATGTGAATACTTTTACCGCCATATAAAAAAGGACAGATCTATGAATTGCCTCCAGAAAAATAAGTAGTAAATGCATTCCCTACTTCCGCACATAATTTCTCTCATTCTCGCGCACAGATATTTCGTCCGTTTGTAATAGTAAGAATTGGTGTTTTTTTTATGTCAAAACAGGTTGCATGCAAGAAAAGTTCCCGTTTTTCAAGATGGGATGAGAGTGGTAAATAGTTGGAACTATTTTATACATACATATATATTAACCATGCAAAGTAATTCTGCCCGAGAGAAGATCTTTCACTGCCATCATAGCATTTTCATGCTACGCTTTGGAGCTTTACTAGGGAATTATAGGTGTGGTAGCTTCCCGTTGCTTTCCACACCAATGAAGGATGGTGATGGCCGGATGATTTTTCGGGGACCGTTGGTCCCTAAGCTTCCTGACATATGACTTGCATGTGAGGAAAAAAAACCTCACCCAGGAACCTGTCCCGACCATGAATCGAACCAGTGCCCCCAAGGAAGCACGCTACCTCGAGACACAGCGGTGGACATACATTACATAATTAATTAGAAAATTGCAATGAACAAAAAAAACATTGCTTTAAAACGGTGGAAGAGGGAATTATTCAATTAGCAAAAAAATAGACAAGTCCACCGCTGTGGTCTCCTTGGAAACGTCACTGCCTCTTAACGCAACGTGCCCAGGTTCCATTCCCTGCAGGACAAGTTTGTGCGTGTGTATATATATATATATATATATATATATATGAAAAAAATATGCTCTTTAATTTGCTTACTTGTTACATTCAGCTACTAGATGGCAGTGAAGACCGAAGTTCTCGCGACATAATTGAGAATATAATACCGGTATTATATAAGAAAAATAAGTGTTTTGAATTGGATTCGTCTGGTGGTGTAATGGATAACACATAACACGCTGGGGCACAGACACAAGAGTTCCGGGTTCGAATCCCGTCCAGGCATTTATTTTTCTTAACACGTCATATTAAGCTTGCATTGCTCAACGTCAAAAATTTAATTATAACATCGATAAAACGTCACTGCTATAAAGTAAAAATATGCTCTTTAATTTGCTTATTTGTTATAGTCAGCTACTAGATGGCAGTGAAGACCGAGTTCTCGCGACATATAGTAATAATGAAGAATATAATACCGGTATATATATAAAAAAAATAAGTGTTTGAATTGGATTCGCCTGATGGTGTAATGGATAACACGCTGGAGTACATACCCAGAGTTATGTGAATCGTATGTTTCGTCTTAATGATATGTTGTTTCGGAGGAGGTACTTACACTGAGCCGTTCATTCATTTGGGAGGCGCTTCATCTCTTTGTGTGGTCACAAAAGTACGTGTGTGATCCATAATTAAAATCTCTCTCATTGCAGGTCTCATCACCGTAAGGCCCGGGTTCCGTGTGGTAATTAGGCCTACCTACATTATAAAGTCTGAAGTAAAAGTACCTATATATAAAGTCTGAAGATTTTCAGGCACGTAAAAGATCCTTAACCCTGAATAAAGAAAAGAGGCCTCTAAGCAAAATTTACAGATATCAACGTCCTAATAATACAGTACATTAGTTGCCTGTTAGAGGTCTTATTGGGTCGGTGTATTGAAGGCATTCCATCCTTGCCATCTATGAGCTAATAAGGTAACTAA
>JASPKZ010003950.1:0-41451 GCA_030220185.1 Diploptera punctata | reverse complement strand
TATTGAGGATTCTTGTCGCCCAAACTTCTTTCAAATAATGTTAAACTGAAAATATATAAAACTGTTATTTCTCCCGCTATTATTATTTGTATGCGAAACATGGACTTTTAGTTTAAGGGAAGAAAGGAGATTACGACTAACTGAGAATTAACTTCTTAGGGAAATATTTGGACCAAAGAGAGATGAACAGAGGTGAATGGAGAAGACTGCATGGCAGTCAGCTACATGATCTTTATAGGAAGTCAGATATAATAAGAATAGTTAGGTCTCATAGACTTCGATGGGCAGGGCATGTGGCACGAATGGGGAATGAAAGAGGCGCATGGAAGTTTCTTGTAGGAAAACCAGAAGGAAACCATGAATGAAATGAGAGAATAACATTAACCATGATTTGAGGAAAGCAGATTACAGGGGATGATTGGAAAACATTAGAGCAGGATAGTGATTTATGGAGAGCTTATGTTGGCGCGGGCATGAATCAAACGGGTTGATAAAGAAGGTGAGTTAGTTAGGAGCGATTTCATTATTATTATTATTATATTATTATTTAGAATTTATATTAATGAAATGGAAACAAAGGTGCAAAGGTATGGGGATCCCAATAGGCAACATATTTTTGCTGACATTACAATTTGCCGATGATCAACTAGTTTTAGCGGAAGACAAATTTGATATGGAATTCATGATAAAAAGGTTGAAAAACGCATATGAATCATGGGGTCTCACAGTAAATTTACAAAAAACAGAATATCTGGCAATAAATAGCAATGAAAGAGAAAATTTAATATTGGAAGAAGGAATCCAAATAAAGCAAGTGAAACAAACTAAATATTTGGGAATAATTATGGATAACATTGAAGGTATAGGCAAAGAGAACATAAAACATAGAATTGAATTGTGTAGCAAAATAATATCATCGTTAAATTCCATATGGTGGGATAAGCATATTTGGAAAGACACAAAAAAATATATTGGTAAAACATTGGTGGAATCTGTTGCAATGTATGGAAGTGAGGTATGGACAATCAATAAGCACTACAAGAATAGACTAATAGCTCTAGAAATGGATTATTTACGCAGAAGTGCCAGAAAGTCTAAATTAGAACATGTCACAAATAAGGAAATTAGAAACATAATGGAAGCAGAAGAAAGCATAATTGAAAGAATTGAGGAGAAGGAATTAAAGTGGTTAGGATATGTTTTAAGAATGGAAGATGAGCGATGGCCGAAGCAATTATATGAATGGAATCCGAACAGAAAGAAGAAAAGAGGGAGACCAAGGTTAACATGGAAGGAAAACATGAAGACAGTAATGCAAGCAAGAGGGCTAAGCATCGAAGATGCCCAAGACCGTAGGCTTTGGACATTTGGCACGGGAAGACGGTAACAGCTGTAAAAACCCGAAGATAGAGAGATTATTATTATTATTATTATTATTATTATTATTATTATTATTATTATTATTATTATTATTATTATTATTATTATCATTATTATATCATAATATCGTTATAGTTATTTACGTTACAAGGACTGAAAAATGAAGTTCTATGGATTATACGATATTTAACCGCGAAGTGTAATTGTGGCCGGAAATTATAAATTTCCTTATTTTATTTCATATTATCAGGAATATAATTATTAAACTAATATTAAAATGTTCCGTATTTGAATGTACGAGTTTTTTCTATACGTCGAAAACGATCCGTGAAATGAGGATAATATGAAAGCTTCCATACTCTATATGATTTCACTAAAACAATGCAGACGTAATCTACTATTTTTTTTTTTGGCGTACGTCCAAAAATCGTCGAATGTGAAAGAGCGTTAAAAATCTGTGCTATGACTATAATAAAACGGGCATAAACAGATTATAAAAAACACAAAATATCCGTCATGCAAGAACGATCTCAATGTAATCTTATGTAATTTTGAATAATAAATAAAGTAATATATCCAATAAGAGCTGTCAAAATATAAATTATGGCATAAATCCATAGTTTTTAATGTATAGTCAGTCATTCACAATAAAATATAATATAAGAAACAAATTAAACAAATTAATACTGATTCAATCGGTACACGGAGTAGACCAGTATCGCCAATAGAAAAAGTCTGTCAAACAGGAACTACTTAATTGAGAATTCTTCGGAAAGGCGAATTTTGTTGGTTACGAAATATATATTTATTTTGTTAAATTGGAGAAAATCAATTTCTGATGCCAGCTTATTTAAAAGTGCCAGACTGCAGTGAAAACAAAATATGCATGACCGTAAGTTATTACCTAATGTTCTACAAATAAACAAAAATAAATAATTTCAAATTATTCATTTTCGCGCTGCTTTATTAAGATTATTAAATATATTAAACCCGTCCACAGCTAGCCACGCAGCGGGCCAGGGTTCGATCTCCGGTCGGGACAGTTTTTCTGGGTGAGGTTTTTATCGGGGTTTTTCCTCACCTGTAAGACAAATGTCAGAAAAACTTTAAGGCCCAAACTGTCCACGAAATCATATGGTCATCGCAATCATAATCATTCATATTCATCTTAGATTAAGCTTAGGATTAGGGACTCTCCTGGCGCACCGCTATCATCACATCACCGCCAATCATATCATCGGGGCAACCTCAGAAGTGGGTTACAAGTACGACATGCCAGGAGAGAACACCAGGAATGTCGAAAGACAACCTGGGGCATTTATAAAAAAAATGAATTAATTAAACCAATATATATTACAGGATACATTGCCAATTAAAGTATTAATTAAACTGCATGTTACACATACCGACGAGGCAAACACGACGGTTCCTGGAATGAATTTTACATTTCGGGTTTCAAATAACCCCCCTTCTCTTAGTGGAATTTTTAATATCTGGTTTCAAGTAAACCTCATTTATAATAGTCGATATTTATTTGATTATTGGAGAATACTTTCCCCTTTTTTACACGCTTTATATTAGCTTGATTTGTATCTGTCTATGTAACGGAATCTTTCAACACGATTTTCACCCACATAAAAACATTGGATCGACTTGAAACTTTGTATACTTGTAAAGGACTAATGACAATACAATAATTTCATATTTGTTTTCTAAGATCCTGGCCAGGATCATCAGGAAATCAACAAAATAAAGACCGGTATAATAGGTTGCGCACTTATCGACTTTTTAGTCGATCGTTGTAAGAGATTAATATTATATCCTCTGGTAGCTCAGTTGGTAGAGAGGTGGACTGTAGTGGTATATAATTTCAGTAATCCATAGATCGCTGGTTCAAATCCAGCCCGGAGGACTTTTTAGAACTAAAAATATCGTAAGCAATTAAATTTTCATGGGATTCCGGTTTATGACAATCAATTAAACTAAAAATTAAAACAATAAATAATAGTTTAAAAAACTAAACAACACGCTTCAACAGAAAAGCAAACTAAAAAATAAAAAAAATAATTGTTTAAAAAAACAACATGCGTTATTCTCCAACACATCTAGAATAAAACTAGAGTTATCTAGAAAAAAAATAATTTTACCATCAAATGCGTGGGGTGCTTTTTATGGTTTTTACGTTTACTTCTTAGAGACTTTACTTTTACCAATATCTGTTTATTATCAAATATATTAATTGATATAGAGCACACCACGTTTCTGATGGTAAAATTATCTTTACTGTAGATAACTCTAGTTTTATTCTAGATGTGTTGGAGATGATTATTTTCTGACCACTTTAATTTAATCCCAAGCGTGTTGAAATAAAAATTATTTTTCATTTTTTACTTCGGTTTTCTAATAAAGCGTGTTGTTTTTTTTTTTAAACTAGTATGTCTTATTTTAATAGCACGTGGACCAACTGTGTTAGGTTGCGAAATATAGAAAAATGCGCCTGATAGATACATTTTTAAATTTTCGTTTCAGAAGAATCCCTACACCTCGTGCTGCTGGTTAACATACTCCACCTAACTTTTTAATTAATTGTTATATGCCAAGTTTGGTTCTGATAAAGTTACTGCTACTTGGGCGCTAATATATATAATTACATTTTTGACATTCAGCAATGCAAGCTTAATATGACCTGATAAGAAAAATAAATGATCGGATGGGATTTGAACCCGCACCTCTGGATTGATACCCAGTGTGCTACCGATTACGCTACTGAGCAAATCTAGTAGAAACATTAATTTTTCTTATTATCAATCCAGAGGTCCGGGTGCGAAACATACGAAAATGAATGTTTGTACTAGATTTGCTCGGTAGCGTAATCGGTAACGCACTGGGGTTTCCATCCAGAGGTCCGAGTTCAAATCCCGTCCGAGCATTTATTTTTCTCATCATGACATATATATATCAAAATTACTAATACATTTGAAATACTGAAATCTTCAGATGAAAATGTGGCAACCGAAGAGGAAAATGATATAAATAAAGAAAGGGAGACTATAAAGATAAACTCACCATTAAATGTCAGCATCAGAAAGCATAGGTTATTTAGAAAGAGGCAAAACAAGAAATAGTTTGATGAGGATTGTGTCTACATTATGAATAAATGGAAGCTAGCAAAATTGATTGGTTAACTAACTAACTAACTAACTAACTAATTCACTGGCACTATCGAACCCGTAGGTTCATGGCTGCGCGGGCATAAGCTCTCCATATATCCCTATCCTGAGCCAATGTTTTCCAATCATCCCCTGTGTAATCTTCTTCCCTCAAATCATAGTTAATGTTATTCTCCCGCCTCATTCTTGGTCTAGCAACTGGGCGTTTTCCCTCTGGTTTTCCTACAAAAAGCTTCCACGCACGTCTTTCATTCCCCATTCGTACCACATGTCCTGCCCATCGCAGTCCACGAACTTAACTGTTCTCATTATATCTGGCTTCCTATAAAGACCATGTAATTCACTGTTATGTAGTCTTCTCCATTCACCTGTCTATTCATCTCTCTTTTGGACGAAACATTTTCCTAAGAACTTTATTCTCAAATACTCGTAATCTCCTTTCCTCCCTTAAAGTAAGAGTCCATGTTTCGCATCCATATAATATAACTGGTAGAATAATAGTTTTATATATTTTCAGTGTACATTTTTTTTAAAGGAGTTGGTAAGTCAAGAGTCTCTGTAATTCATAATAACACGCATTTTCAGAATTGAGCCTAATTGATTGGTTATCCGAGCGAAATTAAAAAAAAATGTAGAAAATTTGTTAGCAACAGACGAGTAACAATTTGGTTATTGAAGAGCAAGAAGAGAGAATCGTTGAGAGAGAAGATTAATTATATTAAAATGAATGCGAAAAATAGGATCAGAGAATTATATCAGGGAATCAGGATAGAGTAAATTGGTTTCAGGCTAGAGCAAACATAATTAGGAATTAAATAGTGCATAGTCCTATGAATGCAGATACATTGATATTGATTATAGAGGAAAATACCAAGAAGTCTTACAGGCGAACTTCGGAGGAAGGGGTACAGTGGAATGACTAAGAGGGCGATGCGCCGCCACTTCACCTCTGGGTATAAGACATTGGAAGACGGTGGCAAAGAAGAAGAAAGAATGTAAGAGGAGAATTGAGGAGGCCAGGGCCTGACTTGGACTGTAGATCCAGAGGATAAATCAGGGCTGTTAAACAGTGCTCATTAGGTGTAATAAGACGTGCCTCCTCCTATTCAATCCTACGTCAGGCAAGTTGACAAGGTAAGACACTACGGCTCGAATCTATGAACGCATTAGACCGTAAAAGGCGTTCTCTGCTGAGAAAGTTGTATCCTAATACGATTTTGCTTACTCAGAAATCTGTTCATGCGATAATAATTGTTGAAATTCGTAAGCTACCTGACGAGGTGACTTAACGAATCATGAGAATCCCGAAGGGAACCGATGGCAACCGATGTAGTTTGAAACCTTGCCGTGTACCGTGCTGCTTTATCCAATATGTCGGACCTTGAAGACTTCGATCATGTTTTCGGTATATGCGGAGAAGAGGAATTTGATAGAGTCTACCAAATAATTCAACTTGAAGAACAGGAGAATCGGCGTAATATTGTGCGACGCAGACGTCGTTGTATACGGTATTATTTGCGGGACGCAAGCGTAAATGCGTTCCTCTAACAGACGAAAATAACGGAAGTGGTTTTATCGCTGAGAATTCTGGGTAATTTCTTGCCAATATTACGAAAACGACGATTTTCATGCATGATCAGTTAGTGGGTAGCTAATTCGATTTTTGCACTTGCTCACGGTGAGTCAGCTCACCAGTGATTGGAAGTAATTTGAGTAGAGACTAATGTATTTGCATGCGGCCCTACTTCTCAACTGTTGTTGCTACGTTGCGAGTGCACCTGAATTCGGGTGTGACCTGTTCAACTTCGTGATGGCTTCAACTTCAACTGAATCACAAAAAATATCTTCAACAGTCAATAGGAAAATAATATTTTGAAAGGTCTTATTTCAGAACAAATACAAAAACAATGCTTTTCAAGAAAAATATAGCGTTCGTACAAATAGTATATTACGATGTGAGGTTGGGAAGTGGTTTTTACACAAGCGAGGAAAATGTTTAAAAACCAAGTGATAGCAAGGTTTTTAATATCCGAGAATCTGTGAGAACTTAAAAAATGTGCGTTGTACATTATATTTTTGCGTGATGGTGTTTTCAAAATAATAAATAATAGTAAAATAATAATGTATTTGTTGGAAATATTTGCGTTCATTATAAACAATTGACTATCGTTAACAGTGTGGGCAATGTTCATCAATTGAAACCGCAAGAGGCCGTGACGCCAATCAGTATAAAATGGCGGCAAGTACGTACTTATTGTTTTATATTGTTTCAAACAAAATTCAGTTAATGCAATTATTTGTTTCGTGTAATGTATATTAACACTATTTTTTTGGTTATTTTTTTATATACATTGTACGTAGTATTCATAGAGGTCAGTGGTTTTACTTCCCACACGTGGTTTGTAATATGCAATATTACAGTATAGTTATTTAAAGTTTTAATAACTGTATAATAATAAATTCATTCATTTCCAATAGATATGCGGCACAATAAATAGAACACTAAAATAAAAAAAACGAGGACGGAAACTTAAATTAAGTTCTATATTGTAACAGCAATACAAGTTCTACTATATGAATATCAATAAATTGCAGGCTACAGAAATGAGGTTTTTAAGATCAGTTAAGGATTCTACTAGGTTAGATACATTTAAAAAATAGGATATAAGAAAATAATTAAATGTAATATCATTAGAGAAAATGGTTTATGATTATAGAGATCGATGAATTGAACATCTAGAAATAATGAGCTACAGTCGTATTCCTAGAAGAATTCTTGATTATAAATCTGAAGGAAGAAGAGATTTGAGAAGACCACGGAAACGTTGGTTGGCATGTGAAGTTGGAATAGGCTTAAAAGCATAATCCCTGACTGAAGAAGAAGATGAAGGTATTATAATATTTATTTTTCCTTTCACCGTTGAAGATATGTTCTATGGATTCAGTTAAAGTCGAAGCCATCATTGACCGTTTACCCAAACCACCCGCTTGCACGTGCACTCTCAACGAAACAACACAACTTACTTTGTCAGTTTGTCTGACATATGGTAGAATAATAGGAGAGCGGTCGTATTTTCACATCCTATCGAAAGTAAAGTTCTTAGGAAAAGTTTTATAACAAAGATAGATGAACAGACAAGCGAATGGAGAAGATTATTTAACAGTCAGCTACGCGATCTTTATAGGAAATGAGATATAATAAGAACAGTTGAATCTCGTAAACTACGATGGGTATGACATGTGGCACGAATGGTGATTGTAAGAGATGCATGGAAGCTTCTTATATGGAAACCAGATGGTAAACGCCCAGTAGGTAGACCGAAAATAAGGTGGCAGAATAATATTAATCATGATTTGAGGGAAGTAGGTTATACAGGAGATGATTAAAAAACATCTTAGGATAGGAAGGTATGGAGAACTTATGTCCGCGAGGACATGAATCTACAGGTTCGGTAGTACCAAGGAGTTAGCGATAACGGTCCTGGAACAGATGGATAAGTTTAATAAAAATTACTTCAGCTCTTTTTGCATGAAGTTATTCAAAGAAGGATTGAAGTAAATTTAATTTGTTAAGGATGAAAACATTAAAGAAAGTATAAGAAACCGAAAGACTTGCTCAGGTACAGGTGCGATATCATGAAAAATATATAAAAACTATTTTATTATAACACGCATTGCAGTTAGTTAACTTCTAAAATTTATAGTAAAGCACGAAACATTTTATTGTAGACCATTTTATATGCATCACGATGTTGGTTCTTAAACCATATTTGCTATAAAATACAATTACTTCCTAATCCTAGAATCAATACTTTTAGTTGCGTACAAAATTATACTACAATTTTCACAGTCAACATAATTTTCTCCAGTAAAGTCATGAAAGTAAGTTTTATTTTATTACGCATTTGTTACATCAATGCTGATAAACTCAATTATGAAATTCCGTTTAGGTATTATTCACTCTATACAATTATAAAATCAGTATCTGGAAAATGTTAGCGCCCTAAACTTGATTCATGTGTGTTTACTTGAAGACTCTTCGGAATCCAGTCCCATCAAAAAAATCATTTCCGTATCTTCGAATTATAGACACTACAATTGAAAGGCCCAAGACTCCCTTTCATTATTTTAAGAAGAGATTCAAGTTGAGTTCTAACTAAAAAAAAAAAAAAAAAAAAAAAAAAAGGAATTCGATTCCATTGTTATCTTAATTTCCGCCTTCATCAGAAGGTGTTCAGTAAATAAAATAATACTTTCTGTCGATATTGGAACCGGATTCCGAAAAGCCTTCAATTTAAGAAAAAAAATCAAGCAGTTCCTATGTAAAATAGCGAATTTCTCAACATGTCGAATTTTTCTGTTTTATCTAATATATGAATTAATGTTTGTTTTTCGTTTGTTCGTACCTTATGCGCGGCCATACCGTTGATCCGATTGTGATGGGGCTTTTTGAAAAATGTTCAGGAGATTCCCGGAATGAATATAGGCTATAAGAGAGTTGTGATACTCAAATCTTACACCCTTAAAAATCGTCCTTTGTAGTGGGAAACGTGAAAAAAACAGCTCTTTGGACGCTTAAATGGCTTACGCTGCCTACAGTAAACCATAACAAGTACACAACATTAATGTACACAGAATTGAATATCTCAAAAAACTCTACAAAAAAGTCCGCGACAGCATATGTTTATCTTTTACGGATAACCATTTCGTCTTTCATTGGAGCAAAGAAGATCGAGGCAAGTAAGTTCCTGTGCAAGCACAGCAGCACATGGCGGGTGTTCTTTTACGGATAACTCAGAATAACGCATTTTGTCTTTAAGTTCATTGATGCCAAGAAGATCGAGATAAGTAGATTCCCCCGGGCAACACCGGGTAATCAGCACTGGAATCTTAAAATAATTACGATATACATTTATAATTATTTTTGATTTTACTTATTCAACTAATCATAAGAAGTACATTATTTTTTTGTCTTTCGGCTCATTGATGCCAAGAAGATCGGGATGAGTAGATTCCCGGACAACGTCCGGTAAACAGCACGGGGTATATAAAAATAATTACGATATAAATGTTTCCTTCTACTTATTTAACTAAACATAAAACACATTAATTTTTGTATTCAGCTCATTTATGTCAAAAATGAATGGGCTAAGTAGATTCCCGGGCAACGCCGGTTAATCGGCACGGGGTATCTAAAAATTATAAATGTATAATTATTTTTTCCTTTCACTTATTCAACTGAACATGAAAGCACATTAATTCTAATTTATTTAGGTATCGCAGTACACGCCGGGTATTAGCTAGTATAATATATATTTATTTTGTTAAATTGGAGAAACTCAATTTTTAATGCCCGCTTATTTAAAAGCGTTGGACTGCAGTTAAAAGGAATCTTGCATAACAGCAAGTTATCTATTTGTAAATTGTTGTATAGTAATTTGCCATGAATTAAAATAATATCTACCAATTAATTGTTCCATTACTTTATTAAGAATGTTAAATTAGTGTAATTTAAGGTTAATAAAACCATTTGGTAAACATTGCGACGAACCAAATATTGCGGCTGCTAGAGTCAATTTTTAATTTCGAGTTTAAGGTAAGTCCCCTTATAATATTTTAATCTACCTTCCTCATTTTATTCCAATATTATATACTGCGTTTCGTTACCAAAATATCGAAAAAAATTGCAACTGGTAGATCGAATTTTACACTTTAGTTTCAGTGATCGCCTACACGTAATGATACGATTTTACTAGTTAACGAACACGACCAAACTTTGTTTTGTTAATTGCACTGCGTTATTCACCAATCGACTACACGCCATCATGTAAGTTTCTAGAAAAATACGTTTAAAGTTTTTTTTTTACATTTTAAATTATAGCAAGAGCTATTTAATTATTTCTGAATTGATAATCACTTATGTGTTAAAATTCTATATACTGATTCGTACAGTTTGGCTAAAAGCAATTTATATTTATTTTAACGTTCAATATTTCAATACTGCACTAAGACGTATTGAGAAATAGGTCATAATCGTTCTGCATCAAGCAGTTGAGCGCTGCAAGAGGGCGTTTACACTGTTTATGCGTATTAGTATGGGATCTTTTATTATGTAACAATCAGCCAAGCGTCAAGGCAGTGCGTATACACTGTTGATGTGAAATATTATATCATAATATTAGTAGTGTTTGTATGAACAATGCAGTTAATATCGATATATGTTTATATTGTAAGCCTATTGTTTTGTACTGCTTCATACACATTACATTATCAAATGTGCGTGTTAAATTAATAATGTATTATAAATAAATCCAATTTATTCATACAATTACAGTACATACCAACAAAGCATAAAACAATTATAAAATAACATGTATGCTGTAACAATTTTGTGAAATCATTTTTTTTTATTCCATAGAGTAAAAAATATCGATATACTTACATCAACTAGCACACTAAATTTACTCATTCAGCGCAGGATAGTAATGACTATGTGATCTATTACAGTACACTAAATACGACAGATATATGTTACATTAAAGTTTATTGATCATAATAATTTTATTACAAGGGTAGATCTAATATATTTGGTCAAATTGATGATGACATCACTAGTAGTTATAATAATGTCTTGGAGTAGCATCGCTGCCAGGAATGCAGCAGGCACGAGTTCAATTCCCGGTCGTGTCAAGTTTCCTGAGTGATTTTTTTTCGAGTTTTTTAGTCACTTGTAAGACAAATGTCAGGAAACTTTAAAGCCCAAATGGTTTCCGAACATTATCTGGCCATCACAATTATCATTATCATATTTGCCAAGTTTAGTATGAATGTGTGTGTGAATGGCGTGTTTCATCTTAATGTTGTCTCGGAGGTGGCCTTGACATTGTGCTGTACGTTCATTCAGGGAGATTCTCCATATCCTAGTGATGTTAAAAGTGTGTGTGTGTGTGTGAACCATAGATTAATATTACTCTGCCGAAAGGTCATGCCACTGTAAGTCCTGGCTGGCGTTTGGCATGTAAAAAGTATCTGTAAGGCGAGAGGTTAAACTGACAAAGAAGGAAAATAAGTTATATACGGTTAATGACAATTAAAATTATCACTAATAAATTAAAATTATGAAAGTGTATAAAGCAAGGTGATTGATACAATAGATAATCCATATCAAATAGACAAAGAAACAACATAGAAAATTATTCTATTAATCTGGTTGTGTATATAACTTAAAATTTACCGATCATAAAATTATTTAATGAAAATAAAAGTATAAATCATTAAATTCTAAAGGGATTCAATTAGTTCGGTGCTTCTGTTAGTTTATTATTAAATCAATATTCAACTTTTAAAATTATGTTATAATTAACAGCCTCTGATATAGTTGGAAATCATGTTATGAAAGATAAAATGTAAAATATAGCGAGAAATATGTAGTGTGAAAGAGTGGGATTTAAAGAACAATCCGTTTGAGGCAGGTCGCTGCTAATGATGATGCTGATGCGTCACCCTATATATTGCGCGAAACCAGATACGGCTCCTTTGGAGCTTGGTTTAATGCCACCGGTAGTCATATGGCTAAATATACAGACAGTACTACTAACGAAAGAGTGGGACTTAAAGAACAATCCGTTTGAGGCAGGTCGCTGCTGATGATGATGCTGATGCGTGATGATGCTGGCGTCATCCTATATGTTGCGCGAAACCAGATACGGCTCCTTTGGAGTTTGGTTTAATGCCACCGGTAGTCATATGGCTAAATATACAGACAGTACTACTAACGAAAGAGTGGGACCTAAAGAACAACCCGTTTGAGGCAGGTCGCTGCTGATGATCATGCGTCATCCTATATGTTGCGCGAAACCAGATACGGCACCTTTGGAGCTTGGATTAATGCCATCGGTAGTCATATGGCTAAAGATACAGACAGTACTACTAACGAAAGAGTGGTACTTAAAGAATAATCCGTTTGAGGCAGGTCGCTGCTGATGATGATGCTGATGCGTGATGATGCTGGCGTCATCTATATGTTGCGCGAAACCAGATACGGCTCCTTTGGAGCTTGGTTTAATGCCACCGGTAGTCATATGGCTAAAAATACAGACAGTACTACTAACGAAAGAGTGGGACCTAAAGAACAATCCGTTTGAGGCAGGTCGCTGCTGATGATCATGCGTCATCCTATAAGTTGCGCGAAACCAGATACGGTACCTTTGGAGCTTGGATTAATGCCATCGGTAGTCATATGGCTAAAGATACAGACAGTACTACTAACGAAAGAGTGGGACTTAAAGAACAATCCGTTTGAGGCAGGTCGCTGCTGAAGATGATGCTGATGCGTGATGATGCTGGCGTCATCCTTTACGTTGCGCGAAACCAGATACGGCTCCTTTGGAGTTTGGTTTAATGCCATCGGTAGCCATATGGCTAAATATACAGACAGTACTACTAACGAAAGAGTGGGACTTAAAGAGCAATCCGTTTGAGGCAGGTCGCTGCTGATGATGATGCTGATGCGTGATGATGCTGGCGTCATCTATATGTTGCGCGAAACCAGATACGGCTCCTTTGGAGTTTCGTTTAATGCCACCGGTAGTCATATGGCTAAAGATACAGACAGTACTACTAACGAAAGAGTGTGACTTAAAGAACGATCCGTTTGAGGCAGGTCGCTGCTGATGATGATGTTGATGCGTCATCCTATATGTTGCGCGAAACCAGATACGTTTCTTTTGGAGTTTGGTTTAATGCCACCGATAGTCATATGGCTAAAGATACAGACAGTACTACTAACGAAAGAGTGGGACTTAAAGAACAATCCGTTTGAGGCAGGTCGCTGCTGATGATGATGCTGGCGTCATCTATATGTAGCGCGAAACCAGATACGGGTCCTTTGGAGCTTGGTTTAATGCCACCGGTAGTCATATGGCTAAAGATACAGACAGTACTACTAACGAAAGAGTGGGACCTGAAGAACGATCCGTTTGAGGCAGGTCGCTGTTGATGATGATGCGTCATCCTATATGTTGCGCGAAACCAAATACGGCACCTTTGGAGCTTGGATTAATGCCATCGGTAGTCATATGGCTAAATATACAGACAGTACTACTAACGAAAGAGTGGGACTTAAAGAACAATCCGTTTGAGGCAGGTCGATGCTGATGATCATGCTGATGCGTGATGATGCTGGCGTCATCCTATATGTTGCGCGAAACCAGATACGGCTCCTTTGGAGTTTGGTTTAATTCCACCGGTAGTCATATGGCTAAAGATACAGACAGTACTACTAACGAAAGAGTGGGACTTAAAGAACAATCCATTTGAGGCAGGTCGCTGCTGATGATGATGCTGATGCGTGATGATGCTAGCGTCATCTATATGTTGCGCGAAACCAGATACGGCTCCTTTGGAGCTTGGTTTAATGCCACCGGTAGTCATATGGCTAAAGATACGGACAGTACTACTAACGAAAGAGTGGGACTTAAAGAACAATCCGTTTGAGACAGGTCGCTGCTGATGATGATGCTGATGCGTGATGATGCTGGCGTCATCCTATATGTTGCGCGAAACCAGATACGGCTCCTTTGGAGTTTGGTTTAATGCCATCGGTAGCCATATGGCTAAATATACAGACAGTACTACTAACGAAAGAGTGGGACTTAAAGAACAATCCGTTTGAGGCAGGTAGCTGCTGAAGATGATGCTGATGCGTGATGATGCTGGCGTCATCCTATACGTTGCGCGAAACCAGATACGGCTCCTTTGGAGTTTGGTTTAATGCCATCGGTAGTCATATGGCTAAATATACAGACAGTACTACTAACGAAAGAGTGGGACTTAAAGAGCAATCCGTTTGAGGCAGGTCGCTGCTGCTGATGATGCTGATGCGTGATGATGCTGGCGTCATCCTATATGTTGCGCGAAACCAGATACGGCTCCTTTGGAGTTTGGTTTAATGCCATCGGTAGCCATATGGCTAAATATACAGACAGTACTACTAACGAAAGAGTGGGACTTAAAGAACAATCCGTTTGAGGCAGGTCGCTGCTGATGATGATGCTGATGCATGATGATGCTGGCGTCATCTATATGTTGCGCGAAACCAGATACGGCTCCTTTGGAGCTTGGTTAATGCCACCGGTAGTCATATGGCTAAAGATACAGACCGTACTACTAACGAAAGAGTGGGACCTAAAGAACAATCCGTTTGAGGCAGGTCGCTGCTGCTGATGATGGGTCATCCTATATGTTGCGCGAAACCAGATACGGCACCTTTGGAGCTTGGATTAATGCCATCGGTAGTCATATGGCAAAATATACAGACAGTACTACTAACGAAAGAGTGGGACTTAAAGAACAATCCGTTTGAGGCAGGTCGCTGCTGATGATGATGCTGATGCGTGATGATGCTGGCGTCATCCTATATGTTGCGCGAAACCAGATACGGCTCTTTTGGAGTTTGGTTTAATGCCACCGGTAGTCATATGGCTAAAGATACAGACAGTACTACTAACGAAAGAGTGGGACTTAAAGAACAATCCGTTTGAGGCAGGTCGCTGCTGATGATGATGCTGGCGTCATCTATATGTTGCGCGAAACCAGATACGGCTCCTTAGGAGCTTGGTTTAATGCCACCGGTAGTCATATGGCTAAATATACAGACAGTACTACTAACGAAAGAGTGGGACTTTTAAGAACAATCCGTTTGAGGCAGGTCGGGCTGATTATGATGTTGATGCGTCATCCTATATGTTGCGCGAAACCAGATACGTCTCCTTTGGAGTTTGGTTTAATGCCACCGGTAGTCATATGGCTAAAGATACAGACAGTACTACTAATGGAAGAGTGGGACTTAAAGAACAATCCGTTTGAGGCAGGTCGCTGCTGATGATGATGCTGGCGTCATCTATATGTTGCGCGAAACCAGATACGGCTCCTTAGGAGCTTGGTTTAATGCCACCGGTAGTCATATGGCTAAATATACAGACAGTACTACTAACGAAAGAGTGGGACTTTTAAGAACAATCCGTTTGAGGCAGGTCGGGCTGATTATGATGTTGATGCGTCATCCTATATGTTGCGCGAAACCAGATACGTCTCCTTTGGAGTTTGGTTTAATGCCACCGGTAGTCATATGGCTAAAGATACAGACAGTACTACTAATGGAAGAGTGGGACTTAAAGAACAATCCGTTTGAGGCAGGTCGCTGCTGCTGATGATGCTTGCGTCATCCTATATGTTGCGCGAAACCAGATACGGCTCATTGAGAGTTTGGTTTAATGCCACCAGTAGTCATATGGCTAAATATACAGACAGTACTACTAACGAAAGATTGGGACTTAAAGAACAATCCGTTTTGGGCAGGTCGGTGCTGATGATGATGCTGATGCGTGATGATGCTGGCGTCATCCTATATGTTGCGCGAAATCAGATACGGCTCCTTTGGAGCTTGGTTTAATGCCATCGGTAGCCATATGGCTAAATATACAGACAGTACTACTAACGAAAGAGTGGGACTTAAAGAACAATCCGTTTGAGGCAGGTCGCTGCTGATGATGCTTCGTGATGATGCTGGCGTCACCTTATATGTTGCGCGAAACCAGATACGGCTCCTTGAGAGCTTGGTTTAATGCCATCGGTAGCCATATGGCTAAAGATACAGTACTGCTAATTTGGTAGAGGTAAAAATACGGAGTTGAAGAGTAAGGTTTGGAGTCACCTTGATAACTCGTAGGCAAGACAGAAAGCGAGGTGACATATTGCTCCCCCAGTTAGCGCACTTGAAATGTTTTGCTTTATCAGACTGTGCCTCAAATTTATTTTGGCAGTCTTTATGTTGAGGAGTTGAGGAGACGGACCTTTCAGGTGAATATTCTATAATTTTATATTAAGTCTTTATGATGATGCGCACTAGGGCAGATGATACACAGGGACATAAGGATACAGCTTGTAAACGTGTAGGTAAACCGCTGGAATCTGAAACTCTCTTAAGTCCGTACTTTAGTCTGTATGGCTCCACAGTCACAACTATATACTCTGCATTATACGAGTTAGAATGTATATTTCTCGACCTGGCTCAGTATTTTTCAGTTAGAGGAAGTAGAGAAAGAAGCGTTTATTACTTCATCTTCTTTTGTTATCTCTTTTATGTTGCCGATGGGGGATTTAACGAATAGGAGTTCGTTCTTAATTTCAGGTCAGGTGATGGATGCAGGTAGTCTTTAAGAATAATTCTTAGTGTAAAATCCCTTTTTACCTTAAATGTATAATACTGCTTGTTTGTAAATGCAAAGTAATTTTAGTAGTTGAAAGTCTTGCACTAAAGTTTTATAGTATCAAATATTCTCGGGTAGTTGTAAACAGATCGTCTATAATCTGTTTATCAATTTTCTTATTTATACGGAACAAGTCGCCGATCACAGTGATCGCCGGAGGTACTGGTCCAGTTCGAGTCGCACTCGAGAGGGCTGAAACACAAGTATGTGTATGGTGTCCATAGTGGATGGCCTAGAGGATGGGATGTGTCGGCGGTTTGTGTAGACTCAGTTAAGACTGAGAATGTATTTTGCACCGTGACTGCTGGTACCACTTGACGGTACAATAATTTGGGTTTTAATAGGCACAGTTGAGAGGCTGATTGTCTTATTTTTTATGGACTTGTCGGTACTGCATTTTTTCAATGGGGCAAGTTCTGGAACCAGATGTTCAGATGAAAAATTATCAGTGTGGAGGTCCACTTTGTATGGAATAAACATGTGATTTTAGCCTCCATAGAGAGAGTTTTCACTTCACTAAGAGGTTCTGTAAATAATTTTGAATCAATTGATTTAGTGTTTACTAGATGAAAACCCTTGATGCATTTTATAAACAAATGCTATCAAGTATTTTATTTTAGGAACAAATATTTTGAGATTCTTTTAATTATATTATTTTGAGTCTGTTAACTTACCTCAATATTAATGTTGATTTGTTCTTGAAAATGTTTCGATTGGATATCAATCATATTCAGCATCTTGCCCAGTACTGCAAGATGCTGAAGATGACTGATATACAATCGAAACATGTTCAAGAACAAATCAACATTAATATTGAGGTAAGATAAACAGACTCAAAATTATGTAAAGCTATCAAAATTTTATATGATTTTCATAAATATTTATTTTGTTTAACATTCGTAAAAGTTGTTTCAATACACTATCGTTAACAGTAGACATAAATAGAACATTTATTTGTATTCATGACATTCGTCTGTTGATGATACAGTGAATTGAAACAGCTGTTACGAATATCATATACAGTACATATTTATGAAAATCAAATAACACATTGTCAGTTTTATTTATTAAATAAAGCATTTTGAATCTGCCTCTGTTGTTTGCGAATATTATTAAGCCAATCTACTGATATCAATGTTAAGTCCAGAGCTGGATCTGTCCGTTCAAATTCAGGAAACGTTGAAAAGTTGTTTTGAATGAAGAAAAGGGCGTCTTTTATTTAAGGGCCATCTAACTGTATTTTTTTATTCAGATTCGAACTTTTATTCTTTTACATATTCCTCGAATTTTACGAGGCAGTCTTCCCATAAAACCAACGGACGGATGTCCTCATCCTCCTTATGAAATAAAATAAGTTAAAATATACCTTCTTAGGTAAAATCCGTCGTCCTCAACTTATAAAATATGTAGGCATAAAGATTACATATTTTATAAGTTGAGGACGACGGGTTTCACCTAAGAAGGTATATTTTAACTTATTTTATTTTATGACTCTCCACCTTAACGGTTTTAACAATGAATTATATTAGTATTGACTCATCCTCCTTATAAATGTGATCATAAGTATTAATGGAGGGAACATCGGTAAGCGGAAGCTAAACATCATCACTACACAGTTAAAGTTGCTGGTGCAACGACAGTGATATCATTGATTACTACCATTGCTTCAAGTCAGAACCTCCAGCCTTGATTGGGTGAGCTTAAAGCTCGCACGGTATTGCTGTCTAACCCGCGACCCCATGAAGAACATTTTAGATATAGATTTGATTTATTTAGCCTGGTGGAGTTAAGGTCATGTGGCCTTCTCTTCCACTCACCAGGACAAACATATATTACATCAGAATATAACAATCTCAATTAACTCTAATATTAAATACTAAATAAAAATTTGATCAAAAAGATAATATCTATTATATTACGATCTATAATGCAACCAGTTAATGTTAGTTAAAATTAAGACTAAAACTAATAATAAAATGTATACAAGCAAGACATATTAAATTGTCCCATGTCTAATGTATATAAAAAACAAAGAAAAATAATGAGATATAGAAAACTAATTTTACGTTTGTACAATATTTAAAACAAAAGAAAAGTAAATATTTGTTAATATTAATATTATTTTCATAGATAATTAAATTTATTAACTGTTAAAGAATACTATCAGTGAGCTGTATAAGTTAGTTTGCTTATTAAATAATTCTTTGAGTTTGTTTTTTAAAGGATAGTTATAGTTTGACAGTCTCTGACATAGGACGGAAAGGAATTCCATGTTTTGGTAAGTGAGACCGTAAAAGATAATGAATAATATACAGTGTGATGAGCGAGGGATATAAAGGACAATGTGCTGATGGGATCGAGTGTCAAGATTATGTGTGTGCGGATAGTCTGATGAAGCGGCGTGATGAATAATTAGGCGATGATGTGTGAAGTATTTTATAGAGAACCGATAGGGAATGGACAGTTCTACGATCTCTTAGAAGAAGCCACGACAATTGTTCCAGGGACGGTGTAACATGGTAAAATTTGCGAATACCACAAATAAAACGTGCGCAAGAATTATGAACACGTTGAAGTCTTTTGAGTGAAAATAATATTGAAGTCTGTAAAAAAGAGTGTCACAATAATCAAAATGGGGCATTGCAAGTGTTCCCTTGACTAACATTTCCTAAGAGCGAATGGCAGACAATTTCTTACGCGATTTAATAAATGTATTATTGAGAAGACTGTTTTGCATGTGTGGTTTGTGTATTCCAATTTAAGTTGTCAATAAATACTCCTAGAATTTTTACTCTCTCACTATAAAGGATTTGAACTCCATTTAGTGACAAATGCGAGATTGTGTTTAGGTTAATTGTACATAATAGTTTCTGGTGACCCATAATGATTGATTGTCTTTTATTCAATAACTAGTAAAACTCACTATATCAAGAGTATCACTTTCGATGTTTAAGTTTGTAGCCTCTACACATTGGATGCTACCAGTCGAATGAATGTGATGATTTTGATGCCGCTGCTGTTGACGGGTGAATTACTTATGTTAACATAACGTGAGGGGTTGTAGAGTTTTAAGCTGTGTCCAGTAACAAATTAACTATCACCAGTAGTCTGAATAAATGGATACACGAAAAGACAATTATGAAAAAAGTTATATTATATTGCGGGTTGTTAAAACGACCATATTACTATCATTAAATATATGATTTGTGTGTACTCTGATCTCGCAAGATGCTTGTCCTCTCGGAAGCGCGCTTAAATTTCACATCACAGTACTAAAACCGCGTGTCTCAATGCTTCAAAAATTTGATTAAGTCATCATACGTAATCTGTCTGTTCGTTGGTATATTTTTATTAGAGGTTGGTTTACAAATATTCCTAGATTATCCATAATTAGTTTATATAATTTTTATGGAATCAATTTAAAATTACAATTTTTTTATTTTTCTGTGAGCATTGATAAAATTTGTTACTGTCCAAGCAGCTGCATTTCGTAAAACTGAAATATAATAAGTATATAACTAATACATTTCAAGGTTTAAATACATAGAAAACCACCAGCCGGCTGTTGACCTCAGATCAACATGTGCTAATCAAATAGATGGAAGATTATGATGCTATTATAGAGTGATGATATATTATTTATATTTCAGAAGTTGCTAATATTGTCATTATACTTCATTTCGGTTTGGTCGTACAGCCAAGAAGACATAACGGATAGAATGTTAATCAAGAGCAACATGTCAAACAGTACAACAGAGAAGAGCATACAAGACATCAATAACGTTTTGCCAGAGCTTCCACTTATCACACAAGTGAATGTCATTGTACCTGGTGAGTATATATTGAGCTGGTATTCTTATTATACTAAAATTAATTTTTCCACAATCTAAGGAATGTACACCTAGAAGCTCTAGCTCTATTTAGTTTAGACTCCCTCTATGTTATATTTTCTGGGACTTACATTGACAAAACCAGACGAAAAAGGATTTTTTTTTTAATTCTACAACACGTGCAGCCTCTTATTAAAGTGTTCTTAACATCCAAATTACATTGATGCATGTAAGCCTACCAAACTTAAGACGAAGGAACTAATGTTATTTGCAGTTTTCAGATAATTTGTGACCATTCTTCTAAAATAAGTATAAACCACGTCAATGTTTCTTTTTGTTTACAGTCAGAGTAAGAATGTTTAAAAATATGTATTTTCTGACATCAAATAAATAATTATTGTTCTAATAAACAACATTAATGAACCTACCTCTACTAAACCATACCCAGTTTGTTCAAATTGTTCCCTTGTGCTGGGGTTAAATTGTAAACAATTTTCAAAACTTAAAAAAAATAAAATATGAAAAAAATAGAACTGCTAAGAAAAAATAAATAAATATAAAATATATGTAATGGAACATATTTTACTTAAACAGGCGAGATATTAAACAGACCAACCACTACAGTGGTGTACAGTTTCATTAAACGAAAGTCCTCAAA
Organism: Diploptera punctata; assembly: GCA_030220185.1. Lineage (NCBI taxonomy): Eukaryota > Metazoa > Arthropoda > Insecta > Blattodea > Blaberidae > Diploptera > Diploptera punctata. Next base: position 20,144 of record JASPKZ010003950.1, on the reverse strand, counting down.
ACAAAGACAAAGATTTGGCCGCACCTAAATTTTAACTCGTGCTGAGAAATGTCACGTGAAAAGAAAAGTTGAAAAAATCCCAAAATATGTTCTTAAAATTATATCTGTTTACGCGGAAATTGAGACACGTTAATACGTGAAGAGTGTGAATTATTCTGCATGAAAGAGTATGTAGTAATCTTTATATATTGAGAGGAAAAAAAAAAAGAAAAAAATAAACAAAACCTAGAGAAGTGAAGTAAAAACCATGAAAATACTTCTAACTTGAAAATACACAGAAACTAATATATTATTTCCGGAAGAAAGCTGCCTTCAAAGATGGAATGAAGTTTGACATTTTAGCTCGGAAATAGACGCAAGAACTGCGAATTAGAACAGACATCTAACGGTTACTGCTAAGAACGGTGTGAGCAGTTCCTGTTTCATTGATGGTCTAATGGACACAAACTTTATATGACAATTCCGAAGACTTATTTTTCGATAAGTCTAACTGATGTGGCTTTTACTGGTAAATTTATGGCAAAAATAGACGAAACATCCAGAAAAAACTACTAAGAACTTGGTAACATCGATGGCGAAAAGTGAGCGAAATTGTAGAGAAGAAAGAAGGTCATTTGATATGTTAAATATGTAAAGATTGTTCCTCACGTTATGCTCTACATTTACAAAATATAGATGTTTAGGGTCAAATTAGGCCTAAGGTTCTTCATTTCATTAATATTACTTATATTAAAACATAAAAGGTAAAAAGTACTGGGACAGCTGTTACGAATTTATATTTTAATAAATATGAAGAAATCATATAAAACTTTAAGTTTTATTATTACTTAATTAACATAAATTAATGTTATATTTTACGAGTTTATAAGTTCGCCAAAACACAGGACATGATATCTTGCAGCTCACCTTAATCGAATTAGAATTTACAGAAGTCTTCATTGCCCTCTGTGCTCCATGAACACTAACATGGACAGAAACTACTTACTATAGTGTCAGGCATTTCGCTGTACTACGCTGAAGGATATATAGAAGGAATAAATAGCCAAATTTCCTGTTTTGTAATGTGTTTTATTGTTTTAATTTACTGTTATCAGTTATTTGCTTACAATTATGGGCAATGGCTTCTGCCAAGTCTCCTGCATTTGTATAAATAAAGTAAGTTAAAACAATTTTAGCAAGCCTGAAATATTGTTTTTTTTAATCTAACTTCTGTAATGACACTAATACTTTGTTACTGAATATACTTTGTGATGGTTTTGGGGGATTAATGGAACCTTGAAGTTTTGAAATTTGTCCCACAGGTGAGTAAAAACCCCGAAAAAACAACCTGATCTTGAAATTTTGTTGGCTATAGATATTCTCAACAAGAATATTAGTCTAACAATAATAAATAATACACCAATTATAATTCTCGAAAAAGTACAAACTTAATTTAAAATAAATGTCAAATACTTGAAATACTTGTATTACAATACTCCGTCCATAGTAATTCTGCCCGAAGGCAGGCCCTTCACTGCAATCATAGCATTTGCATGCTATGCTTGCAGCTTTACTAGGGAATTGTAGGTGTGGTAGCTTCCCGTTGCTTTCCACAAAATTACAATATTAGCAGATTTAGTTAATATCATCAGTCAATATTGTTGTGGCAATTAAAATATTATAAATCACTTAAATTTAATTAGACATCATTTAGTTATGTTATATTCTAACTAAATTAGTACCCTGTGGGTCCCTGCAACTTCTGTCATTGAATGCAAAACGGTAGTAAATAAAGTTGTTTTATTTCTTTCAATTATTAGCATTATAATTATTAGCATTATTATAACCATTATTATTATTATTATTATTATTATTATTATTATATTTATTATTTTTATTAGGAATATTCAACACTACAGTGGTTCTTCTTCAAACCAAATTGATTTGTCGGCTAAGGTTTCTGTGTAAAGCATCATCTTCTCTCAAATCCCTGGCTTCAATACTTCTCCTTCCTCCATCTATCCGTCGTTCTTTAGGTCTGCTTCTTTCACTTCTTCCATTCAATCAAGGATCTTCTTTGGTAATTCCATCTTCTTCCATTCTTATGAGGTATCCATACGATTAAAAACCATTTTATTTTTTTTCTTTCAACTTGCATAATTTCCCTTATTGTGCTTTTTCTGACTTGATTCCGTCTTTAAATTCTTGTTGATCGCCTCCTAAAATAAATTTCTACTGCTAACATATTATTATACATTGCTAATTATTATTATTATTATTATTATTATTATTATTATATTTTCATTATTATTATTTTCATTATTATTATTTTCATTATTATTTTCATTATTAGCATTATACTATTATTATTTTATCAGCGACGACACACAAATGCCTGCATGATAATAGTACACATCAAAATAGTTTCGTAAAAACACACATAATTTACACACAACACACATAGGCCCTATATGTAGAGAAATGGATACAATTCATTAGCAGGTAACATGGTATTCGGAAAAGATAGAATTTGTTAACTTGTTTCAGTTAGCTATTTGAAATATAGCCTCCATGTGACAACCCCATGTAATAGATGTCAGTTCGTAAGCTCAAATGTACTCTCGTGTTGTTTAGGAACGAAATGGTGTGGAGCAGGAAATAATGCAGAAAACGAGAACGATCTTGGAGAATTTAAAAATACAGACGCATGCTGCAGAACACATGACCACTGTCCGGACTATATTCTCTCTGGCAGAATCAAACATGGACTCAACAACCCAGTTAACGTAACTAGGTAATTATTATATATTAACATTTAGCCAGACTTTAACGTTTACTGTGTACTTGGGGTTTCAGAAGTAACTTACAATCAATAGATAAAACAATGTTAATAAGTACCGCATGTGTTTGTGGAACTTTCGTTTTGAAGATGAAAGATGACGAAAAGGGTTCAGTTTTAAATCTCCTGCTTCATCTGGATTAAAAACTTTCTTTAGTTTGTCCAAGAACTTATTCTTCAACGTTCAGAGTGCAACAAGTTTGTCCAAGCAACCTATTTAATATCCAGGGTACAATACCGCTCAAAAGAATTGAACGGACTTTTGGTAATTTAAAATACACGAGATTTGGCGTGGGATTCACAAGAGTATGAATTGTATTATATTGTGCATTAACGATGCTGTAATGTTCTACTGCTGTTCTTCAGTTAAAGACGCCCATTTAGGGTAGGTTTCACCAACAGAGGTAACTGAATAACGCCAGTTTAAGCTATATATTATACATGGGGAAAACTGGTGTAATACAGTTATCTCTGTTGGTGAAACTGAACCTTAATGACGATAGGGCATGTAACGTTTATCTTAACATGGAATAGGCCTACTTGCTTCGTGTACATGAGGTCTAGGAATGCTCAGCGGTCGATTTTTCTCTGATATTTACATTTGTTTGTCCCTATTAAAGAAAAAAACCTGTTGGTTATGTGGAATCGTTTATTGCCCAACATCTGAGGGCTATTATGAGGCTAAAGTTGTTATACAAAATAAATGTTCATTTTGAGGTGGGATACAAAATAAAAATAAAAATAAATTAAATAAATACACAAATGAGTAAATATAATGACTATGAAACTAATATATCGTCCACATTGCGTCTGTGTCTATCACAGAATGCCACCTTTTCCAATGCTCAACAAATATTTCCACAATTCGTCCTTATTAAGGTATGTTCTCGACCATTTGGAGCGTAAAGTTCCTTCACTCTAGCCCACACGTGTGTTTGAGCCCGACCTTTAGCGAGGGCTAGCAATAAGTTCGAGACAAGTAATATACTTACTTCCCTACTAATTTTGCTCACTCCTATACTAATAATTAGTCAGCCGTGGTCGTCTAGTGGTTATGCTCCTTGCCTCTAGTCCCGAGGGTCGCGAGTTCAAACCCAGCCGGGGTCGATGGATTTTTTATGACGGAAAAATCCAAGGAGCAAGTCCTTCGGGAGGGACTTTAAGCCTTGGATCCCGAGTCTGAAGAGTTTTCAGGGTCGTAAAAGATCCTTAAGCCTGAATAATAAGGCCTCTAAGCAAAATTTACCGACATCAACGTCCTAGTAATACCTTAGTTGCCTGTTAGATGTCTCATTGGGTCGGTGTGTTGACTGCATGCCATCCATGACATCTACGAGCAAATAAGGTAACTAAAAAGTTAATTTGGTCTAGTAACTATTTACAAGGAGAGACTATGGGCTACGACATTATAGATATACATAAATATACTAATAATTATGTTTAATGTTTATATTTCGTGTGGATTTATATCTTGGTGTGAAGAGTTCAACTGTTTGGTAGTAAGAGAATGTTGATGAAACGACTGCAACTGTTTATTTTTGTCTGAATTAATGGCAGACATTTTAAATAACTATTTAAGACTGCATATTAATTACAAATATGATTAATTGCGATGATGACTTAGAATTAACAAAATGAGAAATAAGTGTGAAACAATAAATTAAATTAAAGTAGCTTAAATAGTATTGTATTACTCATAATATTTTAAGTAGGTAACATTTTTACATTATTAACTAGCTAATACCCGGCGTGCGCTGATACGCCTAAATAATTGAAAATGAATGTGATTTTATATTTAGTTGAATAAGTGAAATGAATAATAATTATAAATTTATATTTTTTAGATAACCCGTGCTGATTACCCGACATTGCCCGGAATCTACTTATCCCGATCTTGACAAAAATGAGCTGAAATACGAAAATTAACGAGTTTTACGTTTAGTTCAATAAGTGAGAGGAAACATTTATATCGTAACTATTTTTAGATACCCCGTGCTGTTTTCCGGTGTTCTCCGTGAATCCACTCAACCCGATCTTCTTAGCATAAATGAGCTGAAAGACAAAAATGAATGTACTTCTTATGATTAGTTGAATAAGTAAAATGAAACAAAAAAAAATTAAATGAATATCGTAATTGTTTTAAGATTCCCCGTACTGATTACCCGGTGTTGCCCAGGAATCTACTTATCTCGATCTTATTGGTATAAATGAGCTAAAAGACAAAATTCGTTATTGTGAGTTATCCGTAAAAGATAAACATATGCTGTCGCGGACGTTTTAGTGGAGCTTTTTGAGATATTCAATTTGTGTACATTAATTTTGTGTATTTGTTATGGTTTAGGCAGCGTAAACCATTTAAGCGTCCAAAGAGCTACTTTTTCACGTTTTCCACCATAAAGGGCAATTTTTAAGGATGTAGGAGTTAAGTATCACAACTCTTAGCCTATGTTCATCCCGTGAATCTCCTGAACATTTTGTAAAAAGCCCATCACAATCGGATCAACGGTATAGCCGCGCATATAAGTACGAACAAAGAAACAAACCAACATAAAAACATTCATTTTTATATATTAGATTAAGTCAATCACTTTTCTTCCCTAGGGAAGTAAGTTAAGCAATTACATGCCGTTGTCAATGGATACCAAGTCATCTCTGGTAAATTCAACTTACTTCCCTAAAAACAAAATTATAGACTAATTAGACTTATTAGCATACGAGTGAACACAATGTTTTTTTTATTTGGATAAAATAAAGATAAAGTGTCCAAGGATGCTTTTTAGGACTGGTTTAATCAACTTGTTTTGCAACAGGTCTAAACTATACGTTAATCAGTTTCCTTACTGTCAATGTCACATGTAAGTGTTACAATGTTTTCAAATTAAGGGAACGATAAGAAACGTATATGCTAACTACAATATTATCCGTACGACCCAAGTGCACGATGTTCATTCCATATAAGTAGTAAACATGATCACTTAATAATATTATCTCTCAATAATGAAATCATTGAAATTAAACCCGGAAACTTCATTCAATCTCTATTTGCATGGATGTTGAGCCTCCCGAAAATGATGAGCACAATATTAAAGTTCTTTATGTTTTTATTATATTATAAATTCACCTATCAAATTAGCTCTGTTGTTAAATAGCTGCTGCTAGACTTCGGAACTCATTGGTAGGAAATTTGTTTAAAAAACACTTGTAAATACGGTATCACTGAAGAATTCAAAGCTCATTTACATGTTATTTTCATAAGCAAACAACAGATGAGGTTGCGGCATCAGACGAGGTTATGCAAACTAATGGGATACTACAAGGAGACCCCATCAGTCCGCTACTATTTAACATAATGACGGCTGACATTACGAAAGCAACAAACGGGACCACGCTGGTAATGTATGCAGACGACATGGCCATTGGAGCACGAAACAAAGAAGAATTGCAAAAAGGCATAGATGGGATACAACGATGGGCTATGGAAAATGAGTTCAAGATAAACAGCAACAAGACCGTACAAATGTTTTTCAAGAAAGGAGGAAGAACAGCGGCAAGTGATAATCTAAAACTAGGAGAAGAACCGATAAGAATGGTCAACAAATTCAGATATTTAGGCATAACACTGCAGCCAACAACAAAGTCTTTCAGCGCACATGTGCAGGAGAGAGCAGCAGCAGCTATAAGAGCTATGTGCAGTATCAAAGACATCACATCGTTTAAATTAGTCACAGCCATGAAATTATTCGCATCAGTGATCACCCCGATCGTCACCTACGGGATAGAACTAATATGGGAGAAACTATCGACCAGCGATTTGGAGAGGTTAGAAAAAGTAAAACCAAGATTCACCAAACAGGCATTAGGTGCAAGCAAATACACACCAAATAAAATGGCCTATATGCTAGCCAGAGAAATCTTCTTCCTAGAGGACCTGAGGCAAAGGATACTACTGCCAGCAACGGAGCCATATAAGAAAGTCATCGAAAAAAAGAAACAGAGAGAAAAAGAGATCGACGAAGATTTCTACGCCTCAGATGCCATGGTAAACAGAGATTGGACTGGAAGTAACAAACCACAAAGGCACAGAATCATAGGTTTAGCAACACACGGATATCATCACAAAATGTGAAAAATACAAAATTCCACCAACCGACTGATTCGTGTGAATGCAAGATATGCGACCAAAAGTGTGAGCGATACCATTACAAACAATGCAGAATATGGACAGGATCACTGAACGAACTCATAAAAGACAAATCATAAACTTATAACTTAATGCTCTTTCGAGTGCCTCTTACCAATTTATTATTATTATTATTATTATTATTATTACTTTCATAAGCAACATCTTTTTTGTTACATGATCTAATAGACGTTTATTAAACGTATTTTAATTTTTGCTTATATGGTGTTTAAATATTTAATTTTATTTGGTTTTTAAATGGATTGCATTCTTTAGCAAAGAAGTTAATTAATAGATCCTTGTTTCATTACCTTAAAACATTTTATTTTTAGATGTTAATTTATATTCCTCTACATCAAACATCTCACTATTCCTCATCCTTGCATGTTTCAGCCACCCGACTCTGGAATTCACTCCCCTCGTATATCAAGGACTGCCCGACTCAAAAACAGTTCAAGAAAAAACTAACTTCATATTTTCTTAGACAATATAATATATAAAAATATAATATCTTGCGTGTATACTTTTATTATCCCTTTATATTTTAAACTTTCTTTACTAAGCCATTTACTCAATCGAATTATAGGTTATGTTTTTTTAAAGGTCCAGCGCTGTGGTCTCGAGGTAGTGTGCTGCCTTGTCACGCAGCGGGCCCGGGTTCGATTCCCGATCGGGACAGGCTCCTGGGTGAGATTTATTCGGGGTTTTTCATCACCTGTAAGACAAATGTCAGGAAGCTTAGGGCCCAACGGTCCCCAAAAATCATCCCGCCATCATCATCATCCTTACCATTATATATCATCACCCTTCATCGGTGTGGAAAACAACGGGAAGCTACCGCACCTATAATTCCCTAGTAAAGCTACAAAGCATAGCATGAAAATGCTATGATTGCAGTAAAAGACTTGCCCTCGGGCAGAATTACTATGGATGGATGGATTTTTTTTTTATCATTTTTGTTATTTTTTTCTTTTCTTTCCCTTGTCAATTTTATATTGTGTAGTTTATAATTATCTACTATGTACGATTTATCATAATTTTATATTGTATGTATAATTTAACTCTGGTGAAGTGGAAGAGAAGACCTTACGGTCTTAATTCCACCAAGTAAAATAAATAAATAAATAAAAATAAATATATTATTATTCTTCATCGTACATTAAACTCTCAATTTAAAGTAATTTTACGTGTTCCACGACACCCGGAACTTACAGTGACAATACCTCCCGGAAAGAGGAATTTTTACTTTGGATCACACATACAGCTTTTTATCTCCGGATGAATGATAACACACTATTCATACGCACATTCACACTAAACATGGCGAATATGATAATGATGGCCACATGGTGTTCGGGACCGTTGGGGCCCTTAACGCTTTCTGGCATGTTTCTTAGAGGTGAGGAAAACTCCGACAAAAAAAGCTTGACCCAGAAAACTTGTCCCTGCCGGGGATCGCACTCGGGCCCGCTGCGTATGAGGAAGCGATGCTACCACAAAACTATAGCGTTGACCATAATTAATTCTTATGCACATGTTGTTACAAAATTTTAATCTATAAACTATTGCATTAATCATATAAATTGGAAACATAATATCTGATGCTCTTAACAATACAGGGAAAATAATATAAATTCTCTTGCCCCTTGTCGTCACCTAAACTAAATATCGGGTGCAGACTACTATATATACAGATTTATTTCTAGTCCATATATAAACTCATGCTTTATTTCTGAGTACCAATAAATCAAGGCTACTATATGAATCTTGGAATGGAACAGTACCTGTTAACTATGTGAGACGTTAAATAAGTAATGCACATAATTTTAGTTCTCGATTTCCTTCGTTGTTGAAAATGAACGAAACTTTACAGAAAGTATCTTTAATCTATCCTTTAGAACGTCAGGAAGTTTGTTTTCTGATTGATGGCTGTGACGTACTCTAGTTTTAAAATGGCGGCTGCTTTCGAAACACGTACAAATCAGAGAGCTGTGATTGAAGATCAGGGTTATCTCACATTCTTGCTTTACCCTGTTCTTCCGCTTCGCTGACATTCTGCTAACCAAACGACTGATCGTACTCCTATCCTCTGCCTATAGTCTAAGATCCGGCTGCCAAGATTACTACGTTCATCGAGTGAATGAACAAAATCTTTTTTTTTTATAAAATTGTAAATTACTAAATACATTTTTGCCGAGTTGCCTATTAAAATTCGGCCGCCAGTATGTTTAATTAATACTACTACTAATTAAAATATAATTAATTACTTTATTCGAAATAATTTGATTCACTTGTCATTAACATAAATTATAATCCAGTTCGCAGAAATCGATGTATAGAGCTTGAAACGTTTTGGTTGCCATTGCACACTTGGCTGTAAACCTTCTCGCGACTACAGCAGGCTGTGGCACCAATCAGTAATAAAATGACGGTAAATACGTATTTGTTGTTTTATATTGTTTCAAATAAAGTTCAGTTAATTTAAAATGCTGTGATTTGTTTCGTATAATATATATTAACATACCTTTTGGATATAATTTGTATATACATTGTACGTAGTATACATAAAGGGCAGTGATTTTACTTCCCGCTGCGAGGGAACAATATAAAACAATAATTACGTACTTACCGCCATTTTATTACTGATTGGTGTCACAGCCTCCTGTAGCCGCGAGGAGATTTACGGCCAAGTGTGCAATGGCAAACAAAACTTTTCAAGCTCTATACATTGATTTATGCGAACTGGATTATAATGTATTTTACGAGCAAGTGAATCAAATTATTTCGAATAAATAAATTAATCATATTTTAATTAAACATACTGGCGACTGAATTTTAAGAGGCAACTCGGCAAAAATGTATTCAGTCATTCACAATTTTATGAAAAAATTGATTTTCTTCATACACTCTATGAACGTAGTAATCTTACAGCCGGATCTCGGACTATTAATCCCCACAGACATTTCCTAAGCGTCTGTGAATTATTGAAATTGTCTTCTGCTCTGCAGAAAGGAATTCAATCACAGCTCTCGGCTTTGTACGTTTTTCAGCAGCAGCCACCATTTTAAAACTAAAGAGCATCACAGTCATCTGTTTCAAACAATGAAACTTCCTGATGTTATAAAGGAAGAATTTAATATAAGTTCTGTAAAGCTTCGTTCATTTTCATAAGTAATGCCACGAGTGATTTCCAAATTATCGATAAATTCACGACTCACGAAGTGAGGAGTCAATTTATCTAGAGAATTTGGAAATCAAGAGTGGCATTTGTTAGGGAATATTTAACGAATAAAATTAAGCTGTTTACACACTACTCCGGATTCCGATTGAGGGTCTTTCCACTTTTTCAGCGGTGGCCATTTAAACCAGCCGCTTGTCTGGCCCTTCACATCCCCATGTGTCAATCACAGAGGTAAGATGATCAACATCCAGTGTAGGGGGGACATGTGGTGTAGCAATGTCGAGTCCCCCAGCCGTTATAGCCGGTTCCTCAACCTGGGAGCCGCTACTTATTGTAGCTACCCAATTGGCCTCACGATGCTGGGTGGGCACACTGGTCCCCAAACTGGCCGTTAATACCATGAGAAAATTTTCTTCCCCCATGGAGACTCGAAACCAGCGCAAGTCCCCGTAGCTCTGGCGCCAAGGCTTCCTACTTATAACCGCTCGGCTACGGCGCGGTGACTGTTTACTCACCACATCATTATTTAAACTATAGTTATGTTAAACTATTATTTTATTTAATGTTAAATCGGCGATGTTTGAAGACAAATGCGAAACGATTGGTACGCTTCATCTGCTTCTTTTGTTTATCACTGCAACCAAATCATACTATTTATTTGCCAAAGGAAAGCAATATTGTAAGAATGCTCTCTAGTGAAGAATACAATGAAAACACCATCAAACTGTATAATAATTCCATTTCTGATGTCGTATGATGTAAATATGACAATTATACTTTTCTGGATTATTGCCTGGGAAAAAATACATTTAAGAAAGTGCAAAACAGTGGTTTCTTTTTTTTTTTTGGTGGTATAATAAATTGCTACAAATGTTTTTATTTTTACTCCTGCAAGCGCTATGTGTTGACTTCTATGCACTATATATACAATCTGGTAGCCGTATTTCTTATAGGCTCAGTCACTGCAAAATAATGGTCAGACCTGTTCAGAATATTAAAAAAGGAGGAGCTTTCTTTAATATGGTAAATATAACACTGATAAATATTTCGTGAAACACGACTCTGATTGGTTGTAAAACAGAAATCATTAAAACGTGATTGGTCATCGAGTCCCATTTGGGACACGAGTTAAATAGTCAATGAAAGACAATCGAGAACTAAAATTATGTGCTTTACTTATTGAACGATCTACTGTTGTATATCAATACTTCTCGAATAACGTCAATTACAATTATAACTATTAACATAATAATTTTTTTAATGCCCTCAGTTTAGACATTTCTGGGGATCTCTCCTGGCAATGACGTAATTGTAACACACTTCTCAGGTTTGGGGCGCCTGGAAGGCGGGGTTATGTTGCCCCGATAATATGAAGGGTAATGATGATGATAGTGGTGCGCCAGGAGAGTCCCTAATCCTAAGCTTAATCTAAGATGAATATGAATGATGATGATTGAGATGGCTATATGATTTCGGGGAACGTTTGGGCCTTAAAGTTTTCCTGCACTTTGTCTTACAGGTGATGCAAAACCCTGATAAACAACCTCACCCGGAAAACTATCCCGACCGGGGAATCGAAACCCGGGCCCGCTGCGCGACAAGGCAGCACGCTAACGTCGAGACCTACAGCGGTGGATTAAAATAATTATTTGTCATCATGTTTTTATTCGCCTTATAAACTTACTTAATGTGATATTTGCAATGGTTTTTGCAATTCATAATGACAATAATAACATATGCTCGACATAAAAGACAGATTTATATAAGTTACTTTGATAATACGTTTTTTTTATGTTTAAGGCAGATGTGTGTGATTACTTTAGTTTTACGAGCTATTTATTGACATTTAATTTCTTGTTGAACTAATAGCTTCTATCTATCTTCAACTTTCGTAATATTAATAATACGTTCTTCAGGTTATTTCTATCTGAACTTCTCCTTCAATTTATAGATAATTTCCCTATGTTTTTCAGGCAATTTTTTTCAGGTCGTTATAAAGACACAGCTATAATAATTTCCGTATTTCTTTTTTTTTAATTGCAGCAAAATTTTATTTGGCCATTGAATTGTATTTTGCACTAACAACTACAAAATAATTTGTAGGGCAAAATTAATGACCGCGCGGTGGTCTAGTTTGTCTCCAATACCGATCGTCGCGGATTTCAAACTCGGCCGGGTCGACGGACTTTTAGAATGGAAAAATCCAAGCACAAATCCTCCGGAGAGACTTTTAAACCGTGGATCCACGAGCCTCACGATTTTCGGGCTCGTAATTAACCTGAAACTAAATTAGTGTCTTTCAGCATAATTTGACCAACCTTCCCAATTCAAGTAGTACAATAGTTGTCTGGTATTTGTCTCATGAGGTGACGTGCTGACCACATGCCACTCATGGACTAAGGGGTAACTATATTTGGTCAAGAAGCTCATGTCAGGAGAGCACCCACGTCTCCATTGAGGCTATTAACCGTAATGACCCGAATATAAGCCGCGTTTATTTTTCAAATTTCGTACATGAAAATTAAGGTTATTTTCGCAGCCCATAAATTTTTCACATTTAACTACCCATTCGCCTCAAAAGACGAATTAGACTCGCCAGCAGTTACATGATCTTGAACCCAGAAGACTGGGTATACTTGCTTAACTCTGTTGTTTATATTTTGTTTAATATTTTTTCATACCGTTGGCAGGACAATATTTTATTAATATTTATGAACAGTATTGGAATGTGTTTTGGCCTTTACCCTTATTGTGATATCAAGTAGCATTATCTTTTGTTTGTTTTGAATGTACGAAAAATAGACAATCTAATTTCGGTAATTAAATCGGTTTCTGGGGAAATGTATTGAGCATTTAAACTGAAGCGAATGGGTGAATAGAAAATTCAAATGTAAGCGCACGTTGCTATTTTCACATTTTTAAATGGAGCAACAATGCCGCGCGCCTCGTGTTTGGAATTACCAGTAGGATGCAACATCGCTCATAAAAACATCGATGTTAGAACATCGATGTTTTCAAAAGTAAAATATCGATATCCAATACATCGATGTTTATGAACGATATATCGATGCTTTTTTCGATGTTTTGGAAAAAAAAAATTAAAAACACAAAATAATCTTGAAAGTATTTATTAATTATTTTATTTCGCAAAACAGAATTTTAAAAAACAACAATTTTTTGACAATCTTGTGTCTGTAAGCGGTTATCTTTCTTGGGTAATCGTAGCTCCAGCCTCGGAAAACAGCCGCTCACAGGGCACCGACGTTGCTACAATAGGTAAATTGCTACAATATATCATCGCCAGTTTATACAGCCCATGAAATAAAACTTTCGGGTTATCCCACATTTCTAAAGCAAACTACTTTTGGTTGAGAAAGCGTACGAACAGCGAAAATTAATTTACAATAAATGACGCAAGGCACGACAAAATATCGTTCATAAAACATCGTTCATAAAGACCGATGTATCGTTTATGTTGGGGGTTTTAACATCGATATTAAAACATTGATATATCGTTTACATCCCTAACTGCCAGCAGTCATATGGTATATGATGCAATCAATATGTCAGTCTTCATATTTACGATATTCGTGCTTTTTGTTATGGATATGGGACACATTAAAGCAAGGTAGTACGTGACCTAATACGGTAAAAGTATTCTTCAGCAATGAGTGAAAACGCCAAAAGAAAAAGTTTCAACAAGCTTGGGAATTCGGCGCAGTTAATGCGAATTCTTTATTCAAACTTGCAGTTATTAGTTATGTTAGGAATACATCTAATAGAGAAGCCAGAAAAAAAGTTAATTTTTCCCACATTTTAACTGAAGAAAAATGTGATGTGTTTAAATAGTGTAAACAGTTTTATAATTGGATAATTAATATAAAATTATAGAATATTCACCTGAAAGGTCCGTCTCCTCAACTTAATTAATCATTTAACTGTAGCGCTTTCGGGACTTGTCCCATCATCGGCAGGATTCAAAACTGGCGTTTCACTGAAGATCTGGTAGAGGGGGTTGCATGTATTGGGTTCGTTTTCGTTTATCAGGCAACCCCCTCTACCAGATCTTCAGTGAAACACCAGTTTTGAATCCTGCCGATGATGGGACAAGTCCCGAAAGCGCTACAGTTAAATGATTAATCAAGTTGAGGAGACGGAACTTTCAGGTGAATATTCTATAATTTTATATTAATTTTGAATAAACCTCAACGGAACACATAATGAATATTATAAAATTGGATAATGTGATACATTTTTCTGCACTCAATTACTCTCTTTTTTTTTCTCCTTTCACCCTAAAATTAAGGGTGCGGCTTATATTCGGGCCGATACGTACATACGTGCAAACTCCTTATTACATTTGGTCTATGTATTAAAATAAACATATTCGAATTACCAACGTTGATAAAACTGCCGAAGTTTACCTTATAGGTTTTTACATTAAATCTCAGTGCGGAAAACAGAAAAAGTGAAGTAAACTGTGGTGGTCTCGGAATAATTATGGTTGTCTAATATGCAGGAAGCCCGAGTTCGATCCCCGATCGGGACAAATTTCGTAGGCGAAATTTTTTTCGTAGGTTTTATTTACTTATAATAAAAATGTAATGCCCAAATTGGTCCTTGAACACTACTGGGCCATCAAAATCATGCATATCATATTCGCCTTGTTTATTATGATTACGCGAATGATTGGTTTGTCTAGTCTTAAATCATTCGTTTCACAACCTGTGGTTCGCGAACTTCCAGTGGGTTCGCAAAATATTATCAACGGGTTCGCCAAAACTTTTCCGTAATGGCGGGTTCCGAGGTTAGGCCTATTATTTTTTCCTTCATTTCCTGCGACCTTATCATAATAATAACTTATTATTATCATAAGTAGTAATGCCACGAGTGATTTCCAAATTATCGATAAATTCACGGACTCACGAAGTGAGGAGGTGTGAATTTATCTAGAGAATTTGGAAATCAAGAGTGGCATTTGTTAGGACTATTTAACGAATAAAATTAAGCTGTTTACTCACAAATCATTATTTAACTATAGTTATTTTAAAATATTTATATATTTAATGTACACGGCGATGTTTGAAAACAAATGAGAAACGATAGGTACGCTTCTACTGCTTCTTTTGTTTATCACTGCAACCAGATCATACTATTTATTGCCAAAGGAACGCAATATTGTAAGGAGGAGCTTTCTTTAATATGGTAATTATAACACTGATAAAGATTTGGTGAAACACGACTCTGATTGGTTGTAAAACAGAAATCATTGAAACGTGATTGGTCATTGACTCCCATTTGGGGCATGAGTTAAATAGTCATCATTATTTTAAAATTCAGTTAATACTATAATGCCTCTTGTTACATATAGTATGTGTAACATTGGGAATTTATCACATTTCAACAATAAATTAATATTTACCGCGAATCCCTGAGTAGATTTTAACCGTTAAGGTTTAAGATCATTTAATGTTATTAAAACCTTTTGCTTGGAATTACATTTTATGCATGTCTACTGCATGTATATTTAAAAGTCAGTGGTTCTCTCCCAAATCAGAACGTTGTGGAATGGGTTCGCGAGTCGAAAAAGGTTGGGAACGCGCTGTCTTAAATATTAATAATATTAATAATATTAATAATAATAATAATAATAATAATAATAATCAATAAATAATAATAAATAATATAATAATAATCCAGGTTTCATTAAAGCTTGAATTGTTAAAATTGTCCAGACCATCTTCTGTGTGGGCGTCAAACATTTCTCCTTCTATACGGTTTATAAAATTTAGCAGTATTTTGGAAAATCTTCCTTCTGGCATTCTATTAATATGTTCTTTCCAGTCGTTTCCGTATATTTATTTATTCCGGTCTGTCCGTCGCCGTGGCGTAGAGTCCCTACCTTCCATTCCGGCGACCTGGGTTCGATTCCCGGCGGGGTAGGGGATTTTTAATCTCCACCTTGGGTCTGGGTGTGTGTCTTTGTCCTTGTATCTATATGTGATAATAACAAAAAGGTAAAACAACAAGGAAAACCGGCGGCAAACAAAAAAAAAGAAAGGAAAGAAAAAAAGGTCTAAGTTGGGAAATATTTAGTTCATTTCCTATATCCAGCAGAGTATAATAATAATAATAATAATAATAATAATATAATAATAATAATAACTAATAATAATCATAATAATACAAAATGATTTATTATTTTACCTGGCAGAGTTAAGTCTTAAGACCTTGCCTACCATTCTACTAGGTTAGAAGAAAAGTACAAAAAAAAATACTGTTACATCTAAATGTTCGTGTTTGTCTCGGAAGTGAGTGATTGTGTCGATGAGTGATTACTCATCTGTGGAGGCCCTCCAGAACCTTATGTGAACAAAAGAAAATAAGTGTGTGATACAGAATTTCTATTCGTCTTCCGACAGGTCGTGTCCATATGGACTCGGTGACGTAGGCACGTAAAGTACGTATAAGGAAGAGGTTAAACTAAGGTAAATGTAGAGAGTATTTTAATAGTTAAAATTCTGACCTGTTTCTATTATTTATAACAGCAATACCTGCGAATGCGATGATCAACTGTACAACTGCCTGAAGGAAGTAAACAACACGAGTTCTCAAATGGTGGTATGCTATTCTTCGATACTCTAAAGATGAAATGTTTTGCCTTCGAACATCCATTATTGGGTGCAAAAAACTTGCTGGGTGAGTACCTCCTATGTTCTAAATACATCCTGATATATACTACTTTAGCTATTATTACCCCATTCGCCTCAAAACACAAGGTAGACTCTCCGGCTGTTGAATGGCCTTCAACTCAGAAGACGAGGTACACTCGCTTAATTCTGCAAGTGATATAGTTTGCAACTATTTTGTACTTCGCTTGGCAGGGTAATCTTGTGTTAACATTTATGAATAGTAGAGGAATGTGGTTTTGCCTTCGCCCTAAATGACAGAAAAACTTTACATTCACATACCTTACTATTCCAAATTCTGCACACATATTTACCAACTTATTTAACAACACGTTTTCAACATTTATCGGCTCATCACAATTTAGGAACAAGATCACAAGACTCTTCCCTTTGTAGTAGTCCTACTACTACTACTTTTTGAATACCACAGACAACAGGACCTGTCTGTACTCATAAAAGTTAAAAAAACATTGGAAGAAATGAAACCCTAAGTATAAGAGGTCATAAATATGTAACTTCCTCAAATTAGACCTGAAATCCTTAATCTGGGTCTATCTCTTCAAAAATCAACGTTGGGAGAATGTCAGACTCCAAATTTTTACAAATGAATCTTACACAATATCTATGGCTAGAATGCATGGAACTCACTTCCCAGTCATGTCAGTGACTGTTCAATCGCTATCATTATTTAAATCCAATTAACTGATATCTTAAGGTTCGACACCATGAAAACATTAACTGCCTGACAACTATATAGAGCGATTCCATTAATAGTCATGTAGGAAGCTACTTACTTTATTTTATATCATTTTAATTTTATTATATTCTATGTTTTTGTTAGTATTAGCTAGTATTAGATCAACATCATCATTGTTTTTGTTTAGTCAGTGTTTTTAATAATATCTCAAAATTGTAATATGTACGTAATTTTTGTATAATTTTACTATTCGTGTGTTTGGGTGGAGAGAGAAGGCCTTATGGCCTTAACTCATGCCAGCTAAAATAAATCATTATTTTTATTATTATTAATTGTGATCTCAAGTACCGTTATATTTTGTTTGTTTTGAAAGTCTGAAAATAGAATTACATTTGCGGTAACTTAAATCCGGTTCCTGGGAAAATGCATTGAGCACTTAAACCTGAAGCGAATGGGTAAATTTAGTTTTCCATTAGGCCTGTATTCTGTAATTTCAATAGACGAGTGGCTAACGAGCGCGGCTGAACACTACTGGAATCTCATGTCTGAGTCCTGGTGATTCCGGAGGGGTGGTTAGTGGGTTACGCCGAGAGTTTTTCTCAGAGTTTCTCTCGTTTTCCAAATTCATAAACACTCTTCAATCTCATCTCATCTTAAGTAAAAATAGCCTGGTTTGGACAAAACAGCTATTTAAAATATGGCTATAGCTGCCGGTGAGCTAATGAGGAGCACACTCAAGCTTCCACATGATTCCGAGCCTGTGTTTATTAACTTAGGGCTGAATAGGACCTTAAGAGAGGTTGTAGTTGTGTTGAGCGCCTTTTATGTCCCTGAGCCCCCACAAATAATGGCGGTTATCAGTCATATGTGAATGTTTGATGTTGTATAGGAAACGGGATCGTCACCACAAATACATACCTCCGTAGAGTAGATGCAATTCATTCTACAGATGGAAATAGCGCAATAGATATTTAGGTCGCAGTGCTAAGGCAAATAATATAGTATACTTTTACATTTTTTTGCAGTAGAAATCACTGTAGGGGAATAATTTAAATGTTTTAAAAGATCTGTAGGAGTAGATGTTAGTCCAGCTGCGCCTAGTGGTTACATGGTTCAAAACGTTGGCAGGATGGCTGGATTCCTATGTAATACTAAGTAATGATACTTTACGGTAACCCAAAAAAAAACAATCCTGAAATAAGTGGCCTCCGTCGCTCTCTAAATACATATGAACAAGACAGGCGTGTGATTTGAATTATTAAAAGAGCGTAGTGAAAATTGAATAATAGTTTTAAAACATCTAATCAACACGCTTTATTAAACGCCAACTAAAACATGAAAATATTTTAATTTCCAACACGCTTAGGATAAAATTAAAGTGGTCAACAACAAATTATAAGTAATCCACTAGTGATTTCAAATTATCGATAAATTCACGACTCACGAGTGAGGAGTGATTTATCTAGAGATTTTGAAATCCATAGTGGCATTTGTTCGGACTATTTAACGAATAAATTACTGTTTCTCACCAATCATTATTTAACTATGTTATTTTAAATATTTATATATGTAATGTACACGGCGATGTTTGAAAACCAAAAATGAGAAACGATAGTACGGCTCTACTGCTTCTTTGTTTATCACTGCAACCAGATCATACTATTTATTGCCAAAGGAACGCCAATATTGAAGCATGCTCTCTAGTGGAGAAAAATGAACCACATCAATCTGTATATAATTCATTTTGAGTGTCGTATGAGAAATATGACAATTATATTTTTCTAGATTATTACCTGGGAAAAGAAAAAAATACATTAAGAAAGTGCAAACAGTGGTTTTATTTTTTGGGTGGTATAATCAATTGCTACAAATGGTGACATGTAAGCAACTATTATATACAATTGGTAGCCGTATTTTGTTATAGGCTCAGTCAACTGCCAAAAAAGCAACGGTCAGACCTGTTCAGAATATTAAAAAGGAGGAGATTTGTTTAATATTTGATAATCCTAACACTGATAAATTATTTCGTTGAACACGACTATGATGGGTTGTAACAGAAATCATGAAAAGTGATTTGGTCATGTACTCCCATTTGGGGCATAGTTAAATAGTCCAATACATCTAGATAAAACTAAGTTTATCTACAAAAATAATTTTACCACAAAATTTACGTGTCTTCCTAGAGACTTTACGTTTACCAATATCTGTTTATTTCAAAGATGAATGATATAGAGCAACCCAACCTTGATGGTAACTTTTTTTGTAGATAACTCTTTATATTCTAGATTTTGGAGATGATTTTTTTGTTCCCCCTTATTTTATCCCAAGCTGGTGAAATTAAAATTATTTTTTATTTTTTAGTCGGTTTCTATAAAGCGTGTGTTGTAATTTTTGAAAACTATTATGTTATTTTTTATTTTTTAGGTTGTTTTCCTAAAAAATAAATATCTTTAAATTCTATCTATTGTATAAGGGCGAAAAGTATACTCTTCAAAGAAATCCGCCGGCCCGAGTGAACCAGCGACCTATGGATTACTGAAATTATATCCACTACAGGCTACCATTCTACCAACTGACTA
>JASPKZ010003949.1:0-55431 GCA_030220185.1 Diploptera punctata | reverse complement strand
AGTACTTGTCAATGTCTTGTTTCTGAACGCATGAGTACCCATAAAACTCCCAGTAAGTACGTTAAGGGTCACATAATAACAAGGCCCAACATTCCAAAGATTAAATGGCTTACAACATTTCATGGGAAGAACACCAAAAGGATCTTGTGCAAATCCCTGTGTTGTATGCAGAACAGAAAGTGAGACGAAAGAGGCAATTTATTTCTGTGGACCTTGCATGTCAAAACCTACTCTACATCAAGATGTGTGTTTCAAAATGTATCATACAAAAGGAGAATTTTAGGAACAAAACAAACTCTCCAATCTTTCTTTACATCATTAAAAAAAAAAAAGAAACCATTAACAGACCCAACACAGTTATGAAGAACTCTTCCTTATGTAGGTGCATTATTTACATTATTATTATTATTATTTTATTATTATTAATTTTTTCACATTACTATTTATTCATATTCCTATTATTTTGAGAAGAAACTTACTAATGTAGAGTGTATAAAAAGTGTACATTTAAACTGGGCTGTCAGACTTATGCCACTTTCGCAGTAACTTTATTTACATAAAATAATAAAATGTTATTGTGAAGCACGTCAGTGATAGATATCTACAATGAAAATCAAGGTATATGATGGTTTTATAAGAAATGCATGATTCAAGTAGCAGTTATTAACATTTGTATGGAATTAATTATTTTCAAAACTTACCTTTCACCCTTGAAACAAAAATTCATGCCTGAGAAGGGGTGAAATGTTTGAGACACCCTGCACATCTGATGCATAATTGAGCTTAGACATGACAACCAGTTACAGAGGCACATTCAGATAATTTCAAATTATCGATCAATAAGTAATGTATATGAGAAAGGTCTCAATACAACACAATCTCATTAAGTGTTTTCAAACCAATCAGAAAAGAGTTAAGATCCGGAAGTAACTGATTCACTGGCAGAACCAGAGGTTCACGGAAATGCAGACATACACACTCCATACAATGCTATGCTGAGCTAATGTTTGCCCAACATTTCCTGTATAAATCATGTCTCTCACATCATGGTTAATGTTATAATTTGTCAGTAAAATCTGTTATAATGCAACTGTCAGCAGAAGACATCTTTGTTTTTGGGTTGTAAACAAATATTCCAAGGATTTTTTTTTTAAAGTTATGGTAGTACTTAATTTTCCTAACACTGTACATCATGCTCTTTTGTATAAGAAAGGAAATACAAAGGAAAATTTTGTTTTTATTTTGACTGTGTGGTAAGCGGTGCATATCCTCCTTGTCTGGATTACACACACCTGAAAATTTTCCATTTCCTCTTCAAAGTTCACTAAACTGGTAGGCAGTTCACAGATGTAGTGGGTTTTAAATGCCTTGGTCTCAGCGATGCTCATTCCAGACAAGCAGGATAAGCACCTGTTATCAAACAATCAAAATAAAAACATAGCATTAATTTTTATTAAAAATTTTTATATAAAAGAGCTTTATGGTGAAAAATCGTCACGTTTTCAAAAAAGGTACTTTTTTTAAAATCTTGCTTATCTCCACTGACCTGCCTGGCATGGGTATCCCTCTTGCAGCAAGTTACTGCCAGCATAGCTCTCTCATAAGCAGACATACTCCCAGTAATGATGACATAATAGGAGATCATCAAACTGGATTTCAAAGAAACAGGTCCACAACAGATCAGATTTTTAATGTGAGACAGATTTTAGAAAAGAAATGGGAATATAAAGGCACTCTGTATCAACTATATGTATACTTCAAAAAGGCATATGACTCAATTAGAGGGAGAAGTTATATAGTATCCTGCTGGAGTTTGGAATTCCTAAAAAGTTAGATGTATTTGAATGTGTCTAAATGGCACAAAGAGTAGAGCGCTGCAAGTGCAAAATCAGTTTTCAGATATTTTCGACATTCACAATGGGTTAAAGCAAGGAGATGCACTATCTCCTCTACTATTCAATTTGTACAAGAGCATGCCATTAATTCTTTAGAGGATGAAAAAAGGCCTAGAACTCAATGTTGTTACCTAGGCATAAGTTTATGCTGATGATGTAGTATTATTAGGTGATAGCAGGAATGTACTAAAAGCCAACACACACACTCTATAGAGTAGCACTAATAAATTGAGACTGGAAGTAAACGTCAATAAATCTAAATATATGTACACACAAAGAAATACATTATAAATGAAAATAGTCAGTTAATGATATGAGGGAAATTTTTAAGAAGTAGCTGAATTCAAATACCTAGGTACAATAATTACAAATATGAATGAGATGCACAAAGTAATTAAACATAGACTCAATTCTGGAAATGCGTGCTATTATGCATTACAGGGATTCGTGTCATCCCAACTTCTCTCAATGAATATTAATCTGAAAAATTTGTAAAACCATTATTCTCCCAATTATATAATATGGATGTGAAAGAAGCACTCTTACTTTAAGGGAGGAGAATAAAATTCTGAGGAAACATTTTTCACCACAGAGCTGAATAGACAGAAGAATGGATGAGACTACATAGCAGTGGGCTACATGATCTTTATAATAAGAACAATTAAGTCTTGTCGATTGAAATGGGCAGGACATGTGGCACAAATGGGGAATGAAATAGGAACATGAGAGCTTCTTCTAGAAAACTGAGATGGAAAATGCCCAGTTGGTAGTTCAAGAATGATTAGAGCAGAGCAGATTATACAGGGGATGATTGGAAAACATTGGCTCAGGATAAGAATGTGCGGAGAGTTTATGACTGCATATATATATACCTATGGGCTAGATAATTTCAGTAAATTAGAAGGTAGAAGAAAACCACCAAGAAACGACATTAACACCGGTCGAGGAGAGACTATTGATGATGGAGATACAGCTACGAAACTGCAGTCTAGAAGAAAAAGGATATGAGGTGAGGTAATGAAAATATTAAATTAACTCAAATTAAACCTCATAATGTTTTTTCCCTGTGAAAATTAAATAAATTCAGTTAGTTATAAACCTCACATTTTTGTTGCAAATAGAGTTCCTGAAATTCAAGAAACTAACATAAAATGTTAGCGAGATTTTCCTACTAACGGCAAAGCTGCTGATCTTCTAACTAGTGGTAATTTTTCCAAGACTTACATTCTGTTGATATATGGTGGTATGGTCCATAGTTCTCATATGAAAATTTATTAAATGTTACATTATTCAATTGGCCGATAGCGAGGAGATACTAAAGGCCAACACGCACACACTATTGAGTAACACTAAGAAATTAGGACTGGAAGTAAATATCAGTAAAACTAAATATGTGGTCACAGGTAGAAATTCAGTATATAATGGAAATGGACAGCTAATGACAAATGAGGGAAATTTTGAGGAAGTGGCTGAATTCAAATACCTAGGAACAATAATCACAAATAGGAATGAGACGCACAAAGAAATTAAACATAGGCTCAATTCTGGAATGCATGCTATTATGCATTGCAGAGACTTTTGATGTCCCAACTCCTTTCAAAAAACGTTAAGCTGAAAATATATAAAACTATTATTCTACCAGTTATATTATATGGGTGCGAAACATGGACTCTTACTTTAAGGGAGGAAAGGAGATTACGAGTATTTGAGAATAAAGTTCTTAGGAAAATTTTTTGGACCAAAGAGAGATGAACAGACAGGTGAATGGAGAAGACTACTTAACAATTAACTACATGGTCTTTATAGGAAGCCAGATATAATAAGAACAGTTAAATCTCGTAGACTGCGATGGGCAGGACATGTTGCACATATGGGGAATGAAAGACGTGCATGGAAGCTTCTTGTAGGAAAGCCAGAGGGAAAACGCCCAGTTGGTAGACCAAGAATGAGGTGGGAGAACAACATTAACTATGATTTGAGGGAAGTAGATTATACAGGGAATGATTGGAAAACATTAGCTCAGGATAGGGATGTATGGAGAGCTTATGTCCGCGCGGCCATGAGCCTATGGGTTCGATAGTGCCAGTGAGTAAGTAAGTAAGTTACATTATTCAAATGGCATGGTACTGGCTTACCTGAAGTCAAGAAGGAAGCTAATTGTAGGTAGTCTTTTGTGTAACAACGTCACAAATGCTAATAATTCTGATGCATCAACATTTGATAGCAATGAATTTACACATAGATTTTACCAACTCTAATACACTTCAGAGAGTTTTTACTTATGTCTAAAAATGTTGTCATAAATTGAAATTTCCTAAGTCTTTTCTAACAATAAATGAAATTAAGAATTAATATATGAAACTAATTCATCTCATTCAGAGAGGTGAAATTCCGATGAAATTAATTGTCTTCCTCAAAATAATGATCTTGCTTCATGACGCAGCAAATTGAAAACTGTTTCACCTTTCCAGGATGGGAACGGTATATTGATGATCAGTAGTCATCTCAAAAATCCTCACATTGATTCTGATGGTAAGTAGCAAATCATTTTAACTGCAGAGCATTGTTTTACAGAGTTAGTGATAATGATACTAATTTTGTTGGGGCATCTGCCCAACTTATATTTTTTCTGTCTCAGATACATTATCTGTATTGAAAACTTTGTTATGTCAAACAATTTTGATTGAACGTTTATTCCAGTTTGACATCCTTATACAGGTAGTTTAAGGGAGTCGAATGTAAAATCTGTTAAGACTCAATAAAGTTTATACGTTTGACAATACTTACTTGACAATACTTAACTATGAAGAATATAACATGTTATTACATCAAAATCAGGTAGTTGTAAAGTCTTGACCATTACGTCAGATGTCTGAAGATGCAACTTGTTTACAATCAATTACATCTGGTCACTTGGTATTTTGTCGTTCACCCACTGCTACCCTACAGCTTCCTTAAAACACTTAAGCATCAACAGAATGAGCAGATGGCAGCACATTCAATATATACAATAATGTTTTTGGAAGTCGTGGTCTAAGGACTTATCTTCTTAATCTTTAACAGAGAAGTGAATGGTTCAAGAAACAGGACAACTAGTGTCAGTTATCCGGGCAAGAACTTCCTCCTTTGTGTTGGCCGCATTATGAATATTCACAGTAAATACAAATTAGTGTGTGTTGCCACTATTAAATGTTGCATAAGAAATATATTAACTGATCTAATGTGAAGAATATTTCTTTACGAATAGACTAATCTTCTACTTGAATATTGTTAGCAACCACCTTAATTGAACTGCTTCTTTGATTTGTTTTTAGTTGAAGAACTGAGACATTATTGTGACAGAAATAGTGACACTGTTACATATTCTTATACAACTGGCATGTTTGGCACAATAATATTAGAATTGAATTTATTAAATAAGTAAACAAATAAACATTAATAATATAAGATAACAAATGCTTTATATCTCTCCTCATATTAATCTTCTAAGTAGATCGCGATTTCGCATTCATGGCAATACCATTCTCAGTACCATTTTGCTGACTGAAGTAATGTATTTCGGAAGACCCACTTCAACTTCTTCTTCCCTCTGGATCAGGTCAGAATTTGCGAGAGTTTCGAAGTTCATAAGTTTTTCTTCGTTTTTCAGAATGTGGAGTTCTTCCCAAACTGTGAGTTTCTTTTGTTTATGTATTTGTATAATTAGACAAGCTTTTGATTCAATTAGATGTTTTTCAGACCAAGCATGAGCAGCTACTGCTGCCTTTTCCATTTCTCCATTTTTGACCTGATCCAGAGGTTCATCGGTCCAACAGAGGGAAGAAGAAGAAATGGTTCTTCTAATCGACATAACATCAGTCGGCAAAATGGTACTGAGGATGTGTACACAATGAACCGGAAATTGCAATCTACTTAGAAGATTAATATGAGGAGGGAGAGGTACGAAACATTTGAATTTATCATAAATTAAACCCCATACTGAATTATTCCTATAAATGTTCGAAACATTAATAATACTCATTCATGTCAAATAGCTGTCCAGATGGTCTTTGGGTTTGTCACCGTTAGAAGAAATGCTGCCAATTCGCCACACAATATTTAGTTTCTAGTAAGATGTGCCATGAGTAAGGATGTGATTTATAAGGGGAGCAAATTGCAACCCGGTTTGTCAATTTATAGAATGTGTGATTCCTGCCCCATGTATACAATTGTCATACCATTATGTATCCATTCTCTGGAATATTAGGACAATATTGTTTTTCTGAGAAATTACGAGAAAACAGATGCACCTGTGAACTGTTTCCTTGCAGAGAATAATGACGGTCTCCATTCAGTTCCAGGGGACCTACTAAGTGCCTCACGAGCAAGCTAGTGTCCTTTTTTTAATAAATTAATAGCCGGTAGTGGAGTTGAACAGTTGCAGATTCATTACATCCACCTGCTCCTGTCATGTAGATAAATTATTCAATAACCCGCCATTTTTTAAAATCCTGCTACATTATGTATGAATCAGGTTAAATTGCTTGGCATTTTATTCCTTGTATTATATTACATCAACTAGAATTTTATTGTTATTTTACTAAATTCCTTTAATGATTTTAATGTACACTTAGCGACAAAAAGAATCAGAAGCTTCAAGTTCCTGTTATGGCCCAATGCGCACACTCGAAAAGCCATAGCTGAGGTTCACAAGGTAACACACTGTTAAATGTTTTAAATACACTGTACTTGGTTATAATTTCTTCTTCTTCTTCCTTCCAATTATTAGGCCAAGGCCTGTTACGATCCTATAGAAAATTTTCCCTCCAGCGTTTCATAGGACGGCCCAGTGAGAATTTCCCGGAAGGTTATAATCTCTTAAATAGTTAAAGAACAGTGAAGGAGACATGTTTCTAGATATTTAAGTGTGTTGGACAAATACAATATTATTCAAATTACAACATTTTAAATAAAGTTCAACTCATGTTCATAGTGTAAAAGTAAACAAGGAAAATAGTATCAGATGTTCGAATAGCATAGATCGTTAAACTACTTACAAGATGAAATGTATGTGAAAGCCAGGGTTCAAATCCTCCGACATTTTTTTCTTATTCATTTGTATTTTTTGCAAAATACATCTTATAATATTTAATTCCTACTATATAATCTACGTCCACTTTACACTATCTTAGATAATATTGCTACCTTCGTAAACTCTGTAACACTATTTAGCTACCAGTATAAATTTAATTGTGCTTGCAGTACCAAATTTTAATACTAATGCTATAAATTTATGTAATAAAATATAATATAGCTTCATATATTTGTGTGTTTATTTATTTATTATGTATTAGTGAGAAAAAAGTTTCAATCTTCAATTAAAATATTTTGTTTATATATGTCAAGTCCATCATAATAATAGCTCATAGATGATGAACAATAATAAAAATCTTATTATTATTATTATTACCTATCGTCTATAATAATAATAATAATAATAATAATAATAATAATAATAATAATAATGATAATGGGTGGTATCAATTGATGTGAAGAATGTAATTACCTGGGGAACGAAATTAACTCAAAATGTCTCCAAGAAAATAACAAAATATAAAATTAAAAAAAGGCAGATCAGTAATAACATTGTTAAATGGAGTTTTTTTGGGACAAGAACATAAGAATAGATATGAAATTAGAAACTTATAAACCCATAATTCGAAGCACGCTAACATTCGGTGCAGAAACTTGGCATCTGAATAAAAATTTGAGTTTAAAGCTTATGTGTACTGAAATGGATTGTTTCAGACGCTCAACTAGACATTCTAAATTGGAAAAAAAAAAGTTAATAAATAAAAAAATCAGAAAAACAATCATCACATAACAAATGAAAGTCCAAAATTCAATATTAGATTTTGTGAGATACAGACAACTAAAATGGTATTGTCATATACATATGATGCCAGAGAGAAGATTACCCAGACAATCTTTGGAATGGATTCCACCTGAAAAAGGAAAGAGAGGTGGACCTAGATTTAAATGTATGGATGATGTAAGACGAGATATGAGGGAGCTAGGTCAGCAAGAATTGGAATTAGAAGATAGAGAAAAATGGAGAAAGAAGATAAAAATTTAAAAAGCTTTGGGCATAGAAAGATTTTTTTTAACTGTAAACCTGTTCATAAATAAATAAATAATAATATTAATAATAAAAATAGTAATACTTCCAAATAGTTTCTACTTTTTTCTTTAAGAATGAATATACAGAATAGGTCAACCGTTGTGGTCTCGAGGTAGCGTGATGCCGTGACACACAGTGGGCCTGGGTTCGATCCGTGGTCGGGGCAGTTTTTCTGGGTGAGGTTTTTATCGGGGTTATTCCTCACCTGTAAGACAAATGTCAGGAAAACTTTAAGGCCCAAACGGTCCCCAAAATCATATGGCCTTCATCATCATCATCATCATCATCATCATCATCATCATCATCATCATCATCATCATCATCATCATCATCATCATCATCTTTCACCGGTGTGGAGGGCAATGGGAAGCTACCACACCAAAAATTCCCTAGTAAAGCTGCAAGCATAGCATGGAAATACTATGAATGCAGCAATGGACCTGACTTCAGAATTGCTATGGATGGATACAGAATAGAATAGAAAGCACTTCAACAATTAAAAAATTAACCTCTCCAGGAATTGAACCTGCAACCTCTTGCATACAAATCAAGCCACTGAGCTACGATTTCACTGCTTGTTGTGTTTAGAAAGAATACTATTCAAAGGAAAAAGGAAAATGTATTGTAGCACTACTGTGCAATTAGTTTACTCAGATGATTGCGCATTAGAACTTGAAATATTCAAGATCAAGAGTCGGCCCATTCTTTTTGTCGCTAAGTGTACATGTTTAGTTCTTGTCTGATGATATGATCCATCATTAAGCGGGGGAATAAGGAAAATATTTTGAACATTATTTCACTTAAATGCTGCTTATGCACACTTGTATTAATACCTTCTGTAAGTTGATTGAGAACCATGGGTCGAATTAAGTTTTTACCTATCAATTCATCAAACATTTCTTTGATGAAAATATGTTATTAGCTGATACGAAATGAGAAATATATTGGCTGATTTGAAGCACTTACTTAACAATATAATTTTTCAAAATAATATTTTTAAATGCATAATACTTAATTTATGCTAGTTATACTTATACCAAACACAAGAAACAACATAAAATAAAACTAAGTGAGAAGTGATACTGGCCTCAAACAACACCAACGTATAACAATTTACTGGATATCAGCTTTTTTCTGGTCCACATTTAAGTGCAGGTGTTTCTTATAGTATGTGCATGCATGAGTATCAATTCGAAAATGTTCATTTTTATATACTGTACCATTATGGTGGACTTATAGAAACATATTTACAATAATAAATTATTATACTTTATATAAACTGAACAATTTCGAATAGAAGTTGTTATAAACTATAACACATATTCATCATACTAAAAACTACTGACACTATCGAACAGATAGACAGTGTTGATATCAACCCCAGATTCAAGGCCATGCAGGCATAAGCTCTCAATATATCCCTATCCTGACCTATGAATTCCAACTGCCATGGATTCCCTCAAATAGTTCCTGACCCAAGAACCCAATGGTAGACTATTTTACCTCTGGAAAATTTTACACTAGTGGAACCCACATCTTCATTTCTGGACGGTTGTATTTTTAGGGTGAAAATTGTCATTGTTTTGACCAAGGTATTGGGTTATTCCCTTCAACCTTTTCAGCATGAGTATTCCTTTTGGCAGCAAAGCCAATGCTGGTGACATTTTCATGAGACAACTGGGGTAATTGCTGTGATCATCGCACATTCCTAAGTCTTAATTAAGTTATATAAAGGTACCAAAAACAATGACTGCAATGAATAATAAAAAAAAAACTTTTTACTTTTGATGGCCTATATTTTCCATAAAAAAGTGAACTTACCAAATGATGAGTTACCTCTTCTTCAATATCTATGTTTTTAATTTCATTTTTCGCAGCATCAGATGTGGCCTGCATACAGAGAAACAAAGTTTCAGTATATTAAACTATATACATAACAAATGGTACATCTGCACCATACAGTGTTATCTTAGATATTTCTCTGCCAACTGAGAAAGTCTGAAGGCCTAAACAATTTCGCCTTTAAATTAGCAGTGGAACTCGAACAGACTGCAACAGAGCTAGAAAGGGTAAGAACAAGGGTTATGAACCTGATCCACGTTGTTGTTCCTATTTAGTTTGTGGAAGTGGGTAATAACAACAGTGGGTCTTCATATTTTAAGGTGTTCCTGCTATGTTTATAAATAATGAGTAGAGCGACATTATTCTACTCTATGGCAAAATGTGGTAAATGCTACTGCAGCTCCAAGAGAGGTCCCAGATCATTGATTACCTTGTCCTTGTTTTAGATTTCAAGTAATGAAATGTGAACTGACAGAATATTTAGCAAGATATGCATGACCTGTGTGTCAGAACAAGGAAAATATACAAAATGTCTTAGAATATTTTCAACACAATCCCTACACATATTATATTTTATCATGACTATTATTATTACCACTGACTAAATCACTGGCACGTCATAGGTTCATGGCCGTGGAGACCAAAGATTCCAAGTATCGTTATCGTGAGCTAATGTTTTTCAATCATACCCATATAATTTTCCTCCCTCCAATCACACCCAATTCTGGGCCTATCAATGGGTAATTTCATCCTCGTTTTCTTTCGAGAGGATTGATATGTCCTTCTTCTAAATCCCATTAATGCCACATGATCTGTCCATCGCAGTCTACAAGCCTTAATTGTTCTTATTACATCTGGTTTCCCATAAACATTATGTAACTCACTGTTAGTATCTATACTTCTAATATCATGTTTGAACACCATTCAGGTTAAAATTATTTCAATTTTAAAACTTGTTCCTTATAAAACAGTCGTCCTCAACTATATTAACTCTGCCATAAATGTTGTCACGCTATTAAAATTATAAGCCTTTGAAAGACATGCTCCACCCACAGAAATACTTATGGTACTGACATTATTTGTATATTTCATTCAGAGAGCTTTGGTTGTTGGGTGTGTCCTCATTTAGTATATTTTCATATTCTGCTTTTTGAAGATTTAAATTAAGATTTTAATGAACATATCTCAGACTTTATTAAAAGGAAGGAAAATCAAGTTTTGCCGAACACACTTGAGAAACAGACCATCAATTGATAGATAACAGAATGTCAATAATACACATAGAGAATAATAGACAAAAAAATCAATATCCTGGAAGAGATTGAAATTATCAAGGAAGGAGAAAATAAAAATACTCTAAATGAGAACACCCAACAACCAAAGACGTCTCTATGAAATATACAAATAATTTCAGTACAATAAGTATTCCTGAGGACAAAGTCTTTGAAAGGCCTGAAGTTTAATAGTGTGACGACTTTATAACAGAAGTTATTGTAGTTGAGGACGACTGTTTTATAAGATACAAATTTTAAAATTGATATCACTGTTATTAGTCTTTCATTTCATCTGTCTGTTCATTTCTCTTTGGACCAAAAAATTTCCTACGACTTTATGTTCAAAATCTTTCACCTCTCTTAAGGTCAAGGCCAATGATACACATCCATATTACTGAGAGAACAGCAGTTTTACAAATCTTCAGTTTAATGTTCTTATGAAAGAAGTTTGACATTACAAGAGTCCCTCTAATACAAAATAGCATGCATTTCCAGAGTTGAGCTTATGATTAATTTGTTGGTGCATCTGACCCATTTGTTACCCATGCCGGACTGGTCAAAGGTGATAAGCCAGGCAAAAAAAAGTACCTTGGGCGAAAGAGTGACGTCTTTCACCGTAAAAATACATCCGTCAAGAAATGCGGACATGGGTTCAACTGGGGTAAAATTTTCCGGAGGTCAAATAGTCCCCCATTCGGTTCTCCGGGCGGGGACTACTTCAGGGAACCCATGCCAAAGGCTCAAACACAGGGACATGTTCCTAGGAACATGGAATGTTAGGACTTTATACAATAGTGGGGCACTTGAGATATTAACGCGGGAATTAGATAAATCACCCTTGGATATAGTCGCTCTACAGGAAGTTTTGCATTATACTACGGGGCTGCAGAAAGACATGTATTTGGAACGGGCTTTTTATTCAGAAGGAGGATCCTATCCGCTATCCGAGATATTAAGTTTGTTAGTGATAGGGTATCATACATAAAGGGTAAACGACATGATTTCATAATTGTAAATGTACATGCCCCCACAGAAGATAAAGATGACAAGATCAAGGATGAGTTCTATGAGAATTAGATTGCTTATTTGATAGCCTTTCACGATATCATATGAAAATTGTCTTAGGAGATTTTAATGCAAAAGTGGGGCGGGAAGATACATTCAAACCAACAATAGGCAAATTCAGTCTTCATGAAGATAGTAACGACAACGGGATTAGATTAGTCACATTTGCCACATCAAAGAATCTCATTGTTAAGAGCACAACATTTCAGCATAAGAATATTCATAAATACACCTGGACGTCCCCAGATGGAGAAACTCGGAACCAGATAGAACATGTATTAGTGGATAAACGCTGGCACAGTAGCATCATAGATCTTAGATCGGTTAGAGGGACAGACTGCAATTCGGATCATCATCTGGTCAGAGTGAAAATCAGACAACGGCTATCGCTTATGAGAGGAACAAACGTTATAGATGATTCTGTAAAATATGAATTAACAAACTTGAAAAATGATGAAATGCGCAAGAATACCAAATCAAAATTGCTAATAGATTTGAAGTACTATAATCTTCAGATGACAATGTGGCAAACGAAGAAGAAACTGATATAAATAAAGAATGGGAGGCTATAAGAGATACTATTAAATTGTCAGCATCAGAAAGCATTGGTTATTTAAAAAAGAGGCAAAACAAGAAATGGTTTGATGAGGAATGTGGCGACATTGTAAAGAAAAGAAAGCTAGCAAAAACGAAATGGTTACACGAGCCAAATGAGGTAAATTTAGAACAATTGGGTAGTATTAAAAGGGGAAACCACCAAGTTACTAAAGAGTAAAAAGAGGGAATATTTGAGAGAGAAGATAAATGATCTTGAATTGAACGCATGAAATAAGAACATTAGAGAATTATATCAGGGAATTAGTATAGAGAAGAAAGGGTTTTCAGGCTACAACAAACATAATTCGGAATGAAAATGGGGATATGATTGCAGATTCCAGGAGTATATTAAATAGATGGAAAAGTTACTTTAATCAGCTATTAAATGTACATACAGAACAGGACATTGAGGAGGATAATTTACAGACAGCAGAAATGCTAGTAGCAGAGCCAAGTGCATTAGAGGTTGAAATGGCAATTGAAAAATTGAAGATGTATAAAGCTTCAGGTTCAGATGAGATCCCAGCAGAACTGATAAAATCAGGGGGAGAAAAATTGATGGACAAGATACACTGGTTGCTTAGTATGATTGGGAAAAAGAAGCTCTTCCAGATGAATGGAAAGAATCAATTATCGTACCAATTTATAAGAAAGGAGATAAAACTGATTGCAACAACTACAGGGGCAACTCATTACTTTCAACTTCGTACAAAATTCTAACAAATATATTAGTAAGCAGACTTACTCCCTATATTGATGACATTCTAGGAGATCATCAACGTGCATTTAGAAGAAACAGGTCTACAACAGATCAGATTTTTAGCATAAGACAGATTTTAGAAAAGAAATGGGAATATAGTGGTACTGTACATCAACTATATGTAGACATCAAAAAAGCATATGATTCAATTAAGAGGGAGAAGTTATATAGTATCCTGCTGGAGTTCGGAACTCCTAAATAGTTAGTTAGACTTATACAAATGTGTCTAAATGGCACAAAAAGTAGGGTGTGTGTAGGCAAACAGTTTTCAGACACTTTTGAAATCCAGAATGGGTTGAAGCAAGGAGATGCACTATCTCCTCTACTACAACTGAATGGTATTAATAAACTGTTAGTTTATGCTGATGATGTAGTATTGTTGGCTGATAGTGAGGAGATACTAAAGGACAATACGCACACACTATTGAGTAACACTAAGAAATTAGGACTGGAAGTAAATTTCAATAAAACTATATATATTGTTGAACCGAAAGTACCTTTTTCCGGTTCAGTTACTCATCTTTGTGCTCCTCCAGAACATTTATGAAGCCTGCCAATGTCCTTTCTTCCGTGTGGCTACCCCTTCCCTTTTACCCTTTCCCTCGCGCATCTTTATAGCGCACATCCCCTCTATTCGCGAACCTTTTATATGCTTGGTAATCTCACTGAACTGTATCATTCGATCGGCCTAGCAAGTGGCGTTATGTTGTGTAGAAGTGGATTCAGTATCCGAATCCAACTTAAGTGCACCATGCATCGGCAAAGTTAACATGGTGATTTATAAGATAAACAAGTGGATTGTGACCGAGGAATGGTCGGATTTGAGTTAGTCCAATCAAGCATGGAAAAAGGAATTCCAATGGAGTTTGGACATGTATGAGTGTGACAGTTTGTATGGTATGTTATTTATTCGGTTATACTTTGTTATTATCTATGTCTGATCGATTGATCAAAGATCAATCTTTTGTTATTTATTTATTACTTTGTTTTTACAATCAACACTTGTTTTTTCATTAAAAGCTTAACTTTTATATTACGCCCCTTGTTGTTATTTAAGAGTAATCATTGTTCTCTATCCTGTAACGAAGTTATTTCATTCTATGCAATTTATAATCAGTATTTATATTTATATGCACGTTCAACTGGAAAAGAAAGATGAATTGTTAGCCGCCTTCTATGGGCCCGAGGCAGGCTGTTTTCTCATTAATAACTTCTTTAGATATCAGGAACACGTTACTAAGTACAGCATAGTCATAACCCAACGATCCCGGAAGGTAGCAGCAGTAGTGAAAGTGGTCCATTCGCCACATATTGTTAAGTCAGAGTGGAGGAATTACACACTACATGGTCACACGTATAAATACATTATATAATGGAAATGGATAGCTAATGACAAATGAGGGAAATTTTGAGGAAGTGGCTAAATTCAAATACCTAGGAACAATGATCACAAATAGGAATGAGATGCACAAAGAAATTAAACATAGGCTCAATTCTGGAAATGCATGTTACTATGCATTGCAGAGACTCTTGATGTCCCAACTCCTTTCAAAAAATGTTAAGCTGAAAATATATAAAACTATTATTCTACCAGTTATATTATATGGGTGCGAAACATGGACTCTTACTTTAAGGGAAATAAAGTTCTTAGGAAAATTTTTGGATGAGAGAGATCAACAGACAGGTGAATGGAGAAGACTACATAACAATGAACTACATGGTCTTTATAGGAAGCCAGGTATAATAAGAACAGTTAAGTCTCGTAGACTGCGTTGGGCAGGACATGTTGCATGTATGGGGAATGAAAGACTTGCATGGAAGCTTCTTGTAGGAAAGCCAGAGGGAAAACGCCCAGTTGGTAGACCAAGAATGAGGTGGGAGAATAACATTAACTATGATCTGAGGGAAGTAGATTACAAAGGGAATGATTGGAAAACATTAGCTCAGGATAGGGGTGTATGGACAGCTTATGTCCGCGCGGCCATGAACCTACGGGTTCGATAGTGCCAGTGAGTAAGTAAGTAAGTAAGTATCTGACCCATTTGTAATTATTGGTCGTACATATTTGAATTCAGCCTTTTCTTCAAAATTTCCCTCATCTGTCATTAAATGAATCACTCACAATACGTAATCTACTTCTATATGAGACTGTGTAATTAGTTTCATTGATATTAAATTTCTCTCACAGTTTGTTAGTGTTACTCAATAGAGTGTGCGCTATTGGCTAATAACACTACATTGTCACCATAAACTAACAGCTTATTAATACAAATGAATTGTAATCCTTCATCTTTTAAACATTTGAAGGTAGAGGTGGCCATCATGCAAGGCTGACAACCCAGAAGAAATTTTGACCTGATTGTCTAGAATGATTAGAGCCTTAACCTCCTACCACCCCAAGGACTATAATGGAATTACCAAACTTACAAATGTAAAGCTGAGTTTGAAAATCAGACCATTAGAGTGAAGGCTAACCTGAAGCAAAAATTTAAAAATCACTCTGGCAGTTGCAATATGTCAATTTTTTTACAGCAAACCATATTATATGTCAATGAATAACAGTGGCTCCAAACTGGATATGGCATTCTTCCCAATAAACCGTCTCGCTTTGAAACCACCTGCGGGCTCTGAAACCTGGATTAAGATATAGAATACCAGCTCAACTTCACTTCTACTAGCGCTTGATTTTTCAGTTATATTGTTGTAAACTATAGCTCTTCTTCTGTATTTACTAACATTATTTAATATTTTAATCTTTTTCAAACAATTTTTATAACATTATGAGACAATTTTGAAGTATTTATTTAAATATGCAAATCACAATATTATGATACTGTTGGACAATATTGTGATGCTAATTGCAATTTTCTCCACACAGTATATTACTTAGTCTATGATTTTTCTATCGCTGTTTTGGCTTATCGCTGGTTGGATCAGCGTTAGGGAGTGATAAGTGAACACACATTTTTAATAAACGTTTGGTAATTTTAATGTTATTAATATATTTTTTTACATAGATTTGTGGATTTATTGCAACTATTGGTCATTTAAATTGCATAGCGACGGATAGTAATCAAGGATAATAATCGATAAGTGGTTCGATTGTGGGTTATCGCTGGCTCTATAACCTCTGGCGCATGCGCACTGTTGTTCTATAGGACTTTGAAAATATTTCACGCTATTACAATATTGCGATTTGCGTATTTAAATACATACTTTAAAATTGTCTAATAATGTTATAAAAATGTTTTAAAACGTTTTAAAATATTAGAAAATGATGGTAAGTACAGAACAAAAAAGCTATAGTTTAAACAATATACCAGAAAAATTTTGAGATAGTAGAAGTGCAGTTGAGCCAATCATTCAAAATAGACAAAATGCCATTATAAAATATATTCAAGTCATTATCGCAGCACATGTCTACTGGTAGGCCTATGTTGATAGGTTATGGATTTGAGAGTCAAGTTTAAAATAATTACATAATTGAATTTCATAGAACAAAGATAAGCAGAAATCACCTTCAACAGCAGCTGTTCCAATTTGGGATTAACCAACCAGTTAATCATGACACGTCCTTTAATATGCGTTATATTTTGTAATTTCTTTACTTGCTAGTCCACAGACTAATTAAACTGGAAGATAGGAAGAGATTTGATACAAGACATTGTCGATGATGAACAAGACGCCGATATTCCAATAAATGAACACCGATTAAAACAGAATGCTGTGGCGTCAATGAGGCCGTGACCACGCTTATGATTCGGTATGCAGTGCAATAGTTATATTACATTTATTAATTAATTCGTCTACAGTGGAAAAAGTCCTCTATCTGTCGATCACTTACTCCAGTTCAAATTAAAAACCACAATGGTTGGGGCTGAGATTGGCATTAAGACCCACCAATTTCCCAGCTAACATTCTTATGCCACTGATGCACTAAAAACTTTTCAGCCGTTTATAATAACGTTTCGTACTATTTTAAACATTTTGGAAAAATTTTACACACCTTTCTTCCGATTTTTAAATATTTATCAACTCATCGCCTATTGGTTGGTTTTATATATTTATTTTCGCAATCCTTTCGTACAGAAACTATTGGAGGCTGAGGTCCTCAATTTTGTTCCATTAGCGATTTTTTTCATACATTCTTATGCCACTGTTGCACTTATAAGCTTTTAACATTTGGTCAGCACGTATCTGCGCTTTCACTAACGTTTCGTATATTTTTAACTTGTTCGAACGATGACTATTAAAAATTCAGTACGATTCTTAACCAACATGCTGGCTTTCCACTTCCTGTCCTCTGTATAAGTTCTTTCTCTGCCAGGTAGAGAGCTGACAATTACTATGGATTCTAATGGTCCGTCCTTCTACGCGCTCACTGGCAAAATGACTAATTTGACAACTCTTACTATTGGGGTTACGTATAGGAATGAGCTGTCCCTTCTTATTACATATAGCCACTTGTGATGTATTGTGAAGACTAGAAAGCCTGGGATTATTAAAATCAGTAGCGGCTCGTGACTTTGAAGTTGGGTGAAGATCTATTAAGAACAATTATTTGTACGATGACGGCCATTCAATAGGACGCCCACAATTTAAAACTTACTTTTTATCTCCATATTTCCAACGAGAAAATGTGTTAAAAACACACACTACATCATAAACAGGATTCATATTTAAATCATCATAACAATAGCCGAATAGCGCGATTCGAAAGAATTTCATACCCAAAGCCATGAAGCAAACGGCTAATTCCTTCCCACTATTTCACTTCCCGATTTTGTAACGCTAGACCCCAGCGGGTGACATCACAGTTGTCATGATGACCAGAGAGCTAAGCTTCGCTCCCGGAGGTCGAGGAGCTGGGAAGCAAGAATCTTTCACTTGAGCACTGGCCGTAGGTGAGAATGACACCACTCGGCGCGAGCGCTCTGTGACACGATGAGTCTCGCCTCGTAAAATAATATTGAAATATGTTTCTCCGAAAACCAACATTCGTGATAAGGAAAATGAAGTTTAAAAATAGTTCTAGTAAAAATGTGGTGAAATGGCACTTAACCTATTTTCCCTGAATGGCTGTCTCTGATTAAAAGATAATCTATTTAACTACAGATTCTACAGTATATATTGTTTACTATTAAATAACAAGAATTAATAATTACGAGTACTTATGGATCTGTGGATTTTGTAGCATGCCATTGTCATTACTATTTTTTTTTTGTAATAGCATCACTTACTGATTTCAGGAAACCAGAATAATGATTTCTGATGATCATTCACAGTTTTCTATAATAGGATAAGGCAGTAACTGAATGTTTATAATAATAAAAACAATGTACAAAAGTAATACTAAACATAAAACTTTTAATATGTGTATATATCTATATATATGTTATAATTAAATGTTTAACATTGAGTAATGCAAGCTTAATATGGTATAAGAAAAATAAATGCCTGGACGGGATTCGAA
The DNA here is from genome assembly GCA_030220185.1 of Diploptera punctata. Classification (NCBI taxonomy): domain Eukaryota; kingdom Metazoa; phylum Arthropoda; class Insecta; order Blattodea; family Blaberidae; genus Diploptera; species Diploptera punctata. The sequence continues at coordinate 36,365 of JASPKZ010003949.1, read as the reverse complement.
CCCGGATCTCTGAGTCTGTACCTCAGCGTGATATCCATTACATTACCAGGAGAATCCAATTCAAACACATATTTTTCTTGTATACGTATTATATTCTCCATTATTACTAGATGTCGCGGGAGAACTCGGTCTTCACTGCCATCTAGTAGCTGACTATAACAAGTAAGCAAATTAAAGAGAATATTTTTACCTTATAGCAGTGACGCTTTATAGATGTTATAATTAAATGTTTAACATTGAGCAATGCAAGCTTAATATGGTATGATAAGAAAAATAAATGCCTGACGGGATTCGAACCCGGATCTCTGAGTCTGTACCTCAGCGTGATATCCATTACACTACCAGGCGAATCCAATTCAAACACTTATTTTTCTTATATATGTATTATATTCTCCATTATTACTAGATGTCCAGCAGCTAAGCAGGCCTGTATATTGTGACTAGCACAATAGGACTTCATAATGCACATTATAATCATTCCAACATATTCATGATTTCATACAGAGTGTCCCAGAATTCATATGCTATATTTTGGGGCATTAGAGAGAAACTTCCAATGTTTTGAGAAAGTCAATATATGGCCTATGAGTTCGAAATTCAACAAGCAATACAATCTGAAAAAAAGTGACTAATCCTCTGAGATTGTAACGCACCAATACATCTATGTTATCATAAATTGGTTCATTTTACCTGATGCACTTAAGACTATAAGGTCTTCTCCTCCACTTCTCCAGGTTAAATTACACAGATGTTAACTAATAAATTATAAATTAATAGCACATAATAGGCCTTGTACAGTATACACCTGTCAAGGAAAGAACAAAATATTTTAATATAAGAATAGCAATAATAATAATAATAATAATAAACATAGTAATAATAACAATAATAATAAAACATAACTCTATTCTATTAATTGCTTGAAGATGAAGGTATAAAATAATAATAAAAATATACCTTAAACTTGGTTATAAATATGTTGTCCAAGGAAATATTGAGTGTGCTTGTTTTAGAGACAAACAGACCTTGCTACAAGAAGAGATGAAAATCCAGAGGAAGGTCTACTAACTGGGTGTTTTCCTTCTGGTTTTCCTACAAGAAGCTTCCATGCACATCCTTATTTATATGACACTTTGCCATTCATAATCATCCAATGTTATTAAGATGTTAAAGTGTAAATTTAGATATTCAGGAGAAACATTAGATTGTGTTTTAAGGAGAAAAATTTTACTTGAACCGGGATTTGTATCCAAGACCTTCAATTTTACGCACTGGTGTGGCATCTGTTCTAACACAATTTTTGTTCTCTCTTATAATCTCTGTTAAGACAAAAATTTTTCTTTCTAAAACTATTTATCCCATTTTTTTATATCCAATCATGAACATTAATCCTCTGAATTTAGATTGTGTCGACTGATATGAAATACTCAAATAAAAAGTTAAAAAAATGTGAATTGAAGGAGCAGAATTATATAAAATAATACAATATTTAAATATCAATATTTTGACATTTAATAATACTGTAATATCTACCAGCTCTGTACATAATTTTATGTTGGTTAATAAACCAATATGTTATTAAACAAGGAAACAGAATATTTAATCTTAGTTTGCATAAAGAGTATTATAATAATGCTAATAAACTTTACCAATGTATGTTGAATGCCAAGAAGTCGTCTCAATGTGGTATTAGAATGTTTACATTGAAGCATAAAGTTATAACTTGAATTCACATGATTTACACACTTGGTTAGGTAAAGCATCATCTGCAGATAGCTAAAATGTAAATAAACAATATGTTTATGACTACACCAAACATGTTAGAATATTAAAAGTAATTAGAATTAGCTCCTTGTGTTGGTGTATCATTCAGCTAAACTAACATGGTAATTAATCACTTTCCTCAACCACAAATTCCATTTAAATATATAAGAAAAATAAGTGTTTGAATTGGATTCACCTGGTAGTGTAATGAATATCACGGTGAGGTACAGACTCAAAGATCCGGGTTCGAATCCCGTCCAGGCATTTATTTTTCTTATCATACCATCTACATATATATATATATATGGTTGGAACTACCAAAGTGCTATCCATGTGTATAGTGTAGCGATTTTTGGGGAGTGGTCAATACAAAAGTCATTGAAATGTGGAATATAGCAGTATAATAATAATAATAATAATAATAATAATAATAATAATAATAATAATAATAATAATAATAATAATAATAATAATAATGAGTATTGATTATTTGAACATAAAAAATAAGATAGCTGTAATAAACTTCAAACACAAAGTATAAATACAATCCTCAATGTGTGCAGAATTTGGTTTCATAATATGACAACACTGCACCCCAGTTAAAATACTGTAAAAAAATATTTGAACACTAAAATGTATGCTAGATTGGGATTTGAACTCAAGGTCTCTGGTTTTAGAAACCAGTGTGCTCTTGCCATCTCAGCTACCTAGGCTTCCAATGTAAATGCAAATTTTTCACTAATTTGTACAATTGCTGAGCACCGAACATGATGTACATTTATTCAACTCACCATATGCCACTTCCTATTTACAAGACTTTCAATGGGAATTTAACATTACTATATAAAGTAAGTAAAGATTTTTGAAATTACTTTTTTTTTTTTTAATTTAATATCTCACTCAACAACAAATTATATTTTAAAAGAAAAATGTATGCCTAGACTGAGGTTTGAACTTAAGGGTTCTGGTTTTATATGCTCTTGTCATCCAATCTAAGTGGGAATTCTTCTCTAATTTATACAATTCCTGTTTTATACAAACTGCAAAAAGAAAAATAAATATTGCAGACCTAAAAAACATAGCATGTCTGGATTCCAGGAAGGACAAAATTTGATGTTAAAAATACATAAGATCACAGTTTTAATAGGACTAGTAACTATAATCATGATGCTGTTTTTATTTCTGACAATCTATTGACCAATAATTCTTGCATCATGCTTTTCGATAATATGCAATTAATTATCCAGTAACTCTGCCTGTGATAAATGCAAATGGTGAGGACAGTGTCTCAAAACTCAAGTTTATTAAAGCTTTATTATACTACAATGATCAAAACTAGTTCAAAAGGACTTGCCATAATTTAATTGAACACAATATCAATGTGAAATTAGACAGTTCAGACCAAACTCCTGATTGTACAAACATGAGAACAAGATATGAAGTAAATACTGAAAACAATTTAAAATAAAATGTCAAAATAGTGCCAAAACTATAATTTATATGTTCGACAGTTAGTTTAACACAATAGTTCATCATTATACAAATTCCATATATTTAAACAATAACTTTATAACTGTATTCTATTGAAGTGACAAATGATAAAGATGATGGTTTATTTAATTAATACTTACTTACTTACTCACTGGCACTATCGAACCCGTAGGTTAATGGCTGCGCGGACATAAGCTCTCCATACATCCCTATCCCGAGCTAATGCTTTCCATTCATTCCCTGTGTAATTTACTTCCCTCAAATCGTACTTAATGTTATTCTCCCAACTCATTCTTTGTCTACCAACTGAGCGTTTTTCCTCTGTCTTTCCTACAAGAAACTTCCATGCAAGTCTTTCATTCCCCATACGTGAAACATGTCCTGCCCATCGCAGTCTGCAAGACTTAACTGTTCTTATTATATCTGGCTTCCTATAAAGACCATGTAGTTCATTGTTAAGTAGTCTTCTCCATTCACCTGTCTGTTCATCTCTTTGGTCCAAAAATTTTCCTAAGTACTTAATATTATACAATATTTAAATCTCTTTATCAGTGCATTATCGTTGGAAATATATTTAAAATGAATAGACATGAAACAAATCTTAATTTTCAAAATTCAAAAAGTTAATATGTGCTTGGTATTGGGGCAGCATACTATGGTTCCAAGAGGCAGAGTTATAGAAATATAACAATAAGGCATTTTTATTAAAAACTTCTAGGGAATGACACTCTGAAGTAAATAATAGTCATTTTGAAAACAGACATTCCTAAAACAGAAAGTCAGTATAGATTCCACAGTTAATATTAGTTATTGCAATAATTATAATTTGGAGTTTTTATTGTGTTGTGAAGAATTTAAATGAGTTTTAAAATTATCCAATCGCACAAATCTTTTACCACACCCTTGACATTTAAATGGTATCTTCTCAGAGTGTTTTGTTAAGTGATCTTTTAAACGTTCTTTCCTAGCAAAAGTTTTGTCACATTCTGTACATTTGAAAGGCATAATTTCTTCATGAGTTGGTATATGTACTTTCACTAGATAATGTGTATTGAAAGCTTTATTGCACCCTCTTCATTTATAAGGTTTGTCTCCAGAATGTATTAGCATATGTGTAAGTAGCGTATCCCTGCGAGCAAATGAATGTTCACATGTAAACATTTGTTTGGTTTTTCTCCGGTATGGCATATGACATTTTACTTCACTTTTGTCATGAATTTCTTATCACATAGGGAACAAAGAAATTTCTTTTCCCCAATATGTATCTTCATGTGACCTATAAGAGTCTGTCTCAGTTTGATTGAAATTCCACATCATCACATGTATACGGTTTATCACTTGAATGGGTTAACAAATGGGAATTCAAGCTTTTCTTTAAACAAAAAGTTTTTCCACAGGTTTTACAGCAATGCACCTTTTCTATTTTGTGAATTATCAAATGGTCTTCTAGATTCTTTCGCGTATTGAATCGTCTACACACATCACATACAGCTATTTCTAATTGCGTTTTTACATGCTTTTAAAAGTGACATAAAATGAAAATTTCTGATTACACTTTACACAAGAAAATGGTTTTTCTTTAGAATGTAAACTGTAATGAGCATGTAATGAGTACTTTGATCCAAGATCTTTACTGCAATACTGACAAGAATACCTTGCTTCTTGTGAATGTGTTGGCAATGACGAAAGAAGTGACTAAACTATTTTTTGCATTCATTACAAAAATATATTTTTATTCATCTTCTTTAGTCGACTGTTTGTTAGTGATTCTTTTCCATTTAATCGATGTATGTCATGCTATAAGATTTATTAACTTCAATATCAAGTTTTTCTCTGTTTTGTAGAGGAAGCAGATTCTCAGAGTCATTATGTTCTGCTTTAATATTTCTAACCTCTGTTTTGAAGCTTTAAAATCTGTCAATGAGAAAATAATTCATCAGCTATTATATAATATAAAAATCTATAGATATGCATATAAAAAATAGAAGTGCAGAATAAACTTGTAATACTAAAAATACAGTAATTTGGTCACAAATAAAATAAAGAAAGCAAAAAAATAGGGTAAGACTTTATTAAAACAATATTTATTATAAAGAGAAAGTAAGATAAAATATATAAAATAATTGAAAATAATAGTAACTTTCTATATCCTCTAAGACAATTATTAATTATCCCTTTGTGATACCATAAGATAAAAAACAAAACAAAAAAACAGAAGGAACTGACCATATGAATATCACTCTATTGAACAAAATAACTGATGTTATATTACATACTATAATTCATGTTTTTAACTCCTCGCTACAAACTTCTTCATATCCCTCATTGAGGAAACAACCCCTTGTATGCCCATTGCGCAAGTTAACACTCCCTCAACTCCGAATGACTCTCCACCCTTTAGTATTTTACCTATATTTTCAAAACCTTTGAAATCTTTATTACTTACTCGACTAACTAAATGAATATGATAATTTAGATAAATTTCAGTCATGCTTCATGACAGGCCACAATACAAACATTGCTTTATTTCTTTATTTTAAATATATGTGAAGATATAGTGAATCAGCTGTTAATCGAAAACTTACCACTCTAACACTGGTTGACTTTAGTAACCATTTAACATGGTAGACATGGACTTATTGTTGCATAAACAAAAAAAAAAGTACCTCTAACCTTCCGACAGTGCCACACAATAGTTCAATTCCTACCTTCCTGAGCACTAGCAATCTGCTGTAGGAAATCCTACAAATTCTTCTTAGTCCTGTAAAGCTGGAGTTCCATATGATTCAGTGCTTGAACCTTTGCTTTTTTCAATCTACATAAATCACATATCCGACTCCCTAAAGTATTGCAAATATTTTCATTTGCAGACAAAATGTGTTAAGATAGGGAGGGGAGGGAGCAAGTTATATTTTGTTTTTTGTTTGTGACAGGCCTGAGGTAGGGGAGTAACAGAAGGGGCATGAAGACAGTATCAATTTCTAGAACTATGCAGAGGTATTTCTGCCATATGAATTGATTTGTATGCATTATTATTATATAAAACGCAGTTCCAGCTTTGTTATATGGAGTGAAACTTGGGATACTGCAAAAGGGTAATTGGAATAAAATAGAGATAGCAGAAATTAAATTTTTAAAATCCTTTAAGGAATATTATAAATTAGATGAAATAAGAAACAAAGATATCAGCAACAACTCCAACATATATGAAAAAAAAATTGTTAATTAAATAAAAATAAAACATAGTTTTATTTGATTTCCATATTTATTATATAATTCAGTGACAGCTGTTTCGGTACACTGTACCTTCTTCAGACATGTTAACAAATTATGAATTGTGTTCCAACTGATCTTAGCAACAATACAACAATATTTATTTAAATTTTTTAATTTAACAAAGGGGATTCATTCAAATCAAGTTGAGAATTTAACAAAAAAAATTGATATAGAATCAACAGAAATTAGTTAAATTATATAAATGGAAGCCCATAGGAACTAGAGCTGTTGGTAGACCTAAGATGAGATGACAGGATGATGTTTGGGAGGATTTAAAGAAGATGAGGGTGACAAACCTGAAATTGGCAGAAGATAGAGGAGTTGGAGGAAGATTACTGAAAGGGCCAAAACATACAATTTTGAAGTTGTAGTGCCTTAAGATGATGATGAAGATGAAGTATATCATCATCTTCATCTGAAGGCACTACAACTTCAATATTGAATGTTTTGGCCTTCTCAATAATCTTCCTCCACACTCTTCTATCCTCTGCCAGTTACAGGTTTGTCACCCTCATCTTCAAATCCTCCCAAATATTGTCCTGCCATCTCATCTTAGGTCTACCGAGAGCTCTATTTCCTGTAGGCTTCCATTTATATAGTTTTTTTAACTAATCTCTGTTAATCCATTCTTATCAGATAACCAAACCATCCAATCCTAAGAGATTTGATATGATTTATTAAAAATTTGAATTTGAATTATATTATTTAATTCACTATTTGTTTTGATTTTCTAAGTTTGGTCTGGTCTTTTATTTGGACCATAAATTTTTCAAAGTCTCTTTCTCTAAAAAATTAACAATTTTTGTTTGATTGTTTCTTTGAGAGTCCAAATTTCCCTTGCAAAAGTCAATATTGGTCTTATTTGTGTTTTGTATAATCTTAGTTTGGCAGATTTAGATATTAGTTAATTTTAAATAATGTTAAATGTGCATAATACACCTTATTTCCATTTACAATTCTTTGTTTAACTTCTTCTTCCAACGAATTATGTCCATTCACTATTGTACTCAAATACCGATACTGATTCAATTTGACTATTATCTACTTGTAAATCATATGTATTTGTATTGAAGTTACTACATTTTAGGTATTCTGTTTTATTTGTATTTATTATCAATCCAAATTGTTTCGATTCCTCTTTAAGTTCTTTGAAAGTTTCTATTAGTGCTTATTTTTTCTTGCTGTTATCATTGTATCGTCTGCATATGCTATGTATTATTTAAGAATAGTTTAAACATTTATTCTTAATTGCATACGTTTAAAAATATAATCAATTATTTATCAAACTAAACAAAGTGGCTGATAATAGATCTCCTTGTTCAACTCCTGTTTGAATCAAGAATAAAAATATGGAATTCCCATGTATTCAAGATACCAATATTCTGCATTCCAACAGAAAGATGGAATTTGGGACGACCAAGAAAATGTTGGAAAGAGTCCATTTAACTGTAATGTAGGCTGTAACAAGAGATTTCTTCTACACCTTTGGAACGATGAAGATTTTAATATAGCATTACAGTATTCCATCGCTGTGGTCTCGAGGTAGCATGCTGCCTTGTCATGCAGCGGGCCTGGATTAATTCCCGGTCTGGAAAATTTTCCTGGGTGAGTTTTTTTGGGGTATTTTCTCACCTATAAGACAAATGTGAGGAAGCTTCGAAACCCAAACAGTCCCCGAACATCATCTGGCCATCATCACCCCCGGTGTGGAAAGCAACGGGAAGCTACCACACCTATAATTCCCTAGAAAAGCTGCAAAAAGCATGAAAATGCTACGATTGCAGTGAAGGACTTGCCCTAGGGTGGAACACTATAGAATTACAGTATTATATTTTGATAGAGTATATTATGGGTCTATATTTTGTATATATGTCATTGAAATAATGGATTTCAAAAAACTAACCAATTGGAATGAGGACAATTATTACAGGAGAAACACAAATATTTTGTTAGTTCTATTGTATATCTTTTTAAATATATTTTCATATGTTACTTATACAAACTAAGATTTAAGGTGGTCCTACTGATAAAAGTATCTTTAATTAAAACAGTTAACATTTTTATAAAGTAACAACAAAATACAAAGATTTATCTTTAATAACAGAAAAAAACATTTAAATGTAATATATCCTATTTCAAATTTAACACTTCACATCAATATAATATGCTTCCTCACGAAGTCTCATGTTGATGATGTACAATCCTCCAAGGTACCTGATCATTATATGACCACCACTGTGCTGTCAAGGAAAGGAAGGTATAATTATGACATCAACCTTTCTCCACAACTCCTCATCTGCGCTCTCTCTTGCCCTGCTGCTACTGAGGAATCATGCTCCAAATCGAGTGACTAATCAGTTTACGAAAACTGATTTAGAAGAACCTGGAATAAGCAGCAGGAGGAGTCAGCAGCAACTCTTCAACTGGTTTAAGATAATATCCTCTGAATTTTATTTTTGTTTGTATTTTTTGTAACTAATTATGTATGGTAAATTCTATTCTCTTGTATGAACAAAACAAAATAAATAATTTTTGTTTATCTCAATGAGTTATATACTTATGAACATGCTTGTGCACAGACCTTCTTTCTGGGATGAAATGAATATGTACATAAGTTTTTCAAAGGTTGTACATTATTTATAACCTAACTATGCAATTTTTGTAAGTCTAATATCAATTTTAAAAGGATAGGGGCATTTTATTTAATTACATCAATGAATAAAAGAGGATATATCTAGTCTGGGATTTCCAGATTGGTAACTTGCCATATACTGTGCATGTGAGAATGGGTAGACTCACTGACAAGTTCCAAATTACATTTCTAGGCTTCATTGGGACAGAAGTAATGTCCATACTTGTATGCTTCAGGTGATCCATAAAATTAAGAATATATTTAGATTTTTATATTTAAATACTATGGCCATATTCATAACATTGCAAAACAAACAAATGTTAATTAAATAGGTATTGTGTTTAATTTTTGTACAAAAGAGATAATTTGATTCCCTAGTTGTATAGGCCTATTGTAAAACCTAAGTAAGATAATCATTTGGAGAATAATTTCCTTAACCAAAGAAAGGAATTTACCTCACTGTAATCTTTAAAATATAGTACTTAATGTTCATAATACTTTCACAATGTCAGAGGTTAGAGACAGAAGAAAATTATTATAGCTGATCACAGTGGTTTTTGTGGCTAAAATACCTATTAGTTATCTTAGGAGTGACAAAAAAAAGTAAATTCCACATGCTTTGTAGTCTGAGGAAGTTCTGAATGTGACAGAAAATATAATTTTAACGCATTACTAATTTTTTACATTTTGGTACAGTACATATTTACAGATTTTGAAAGTCAGCTACAGAGAAGACAAAGAAAAAAATGATTATAATCACATTTTCAAAACAACTTTGCCTCCATGTGTTGTATTCAAATGACACTGTAATTGATATTTTCGCACAAAACCCTTACCACAATGTGGGCAAGAAAATTGCCTTTTTCCAGAATGGGTAGCTAAGTGATCTTTCAAACGGTCTTTTCCCTAGCAAATGTTTTACTACATTGAGCACACATAAATGGTTTAACTTCTTCATGTGTAGTAGTATGATGTTTCAACTGTTGATTTGTTGTAAATGCTTTACCACACTTTGCACAAATAAAAGGTTTCAAACCTCTATGTGTACGTATATGTTTAACAAGTTTTCTTTACGTGCAAATGTTTTAGTGCAATGTGAACATTCAATGGTTTTCTCTCCAGTGTGATGTGTAACTGCATATCCCTTTTCCTTAAGAATTTCTTCCCGCACTCTACACAAACAAAATTCTTTTCTCCACCATGAATCTTCATGTAATTTGATAAAGTAACACATTCCGCACTTTTCACACACGAATATGGTTTCTCGTTAGAATGAGCAGACAAATGAAAATTCAGGCTCTTTTTATGAGAACATTTTTTCCCACAGATTTCACATGAAAATGCCTTTTCACCACTGTGAATAATTAAATGATATATGAAACTTCTCTGACTATAAAACTGTTGCCCACAGATGTCACACATATATTTTTCCAAATGAGTTTTCAAATATCTTTTCAAGCTGACATAACGAGAACATTTTTCATCAAATTATTGCATTCAAATGGCTTTTCACCTGGATGTAATTTATAATGTGCTCTTAATGATTCTTTCATTACAAGATCTTTGCCGCAAAATTGGCACTAAAAAACCTTTTTCTTCTGCATAAATCTGGAGATGTCGAGTAAGATCAGAGAGAATTCCAAATCCTTTATCACATTCATTATAAAAATCCCTCTTATCTCTCTTTTTTAGTGTGTGTATTTTTGAACCTTCAATTTTACTAATAAGTTTTGTCTTTCTATTATTTCTAAGACGCAAAAATGACATTTCTTTCTTAAGCAAAGGTAGAGTTGTATTTGAGCTGATGTTAGTTATATTATCTGCATTGCCCTCTGAGTTGATATTCTGAGATCTGTAAATATGAACATAAAATCCATATATCTAATGTTCCACAAAATAAAAAATGAATTATTTATGTTTTACCTCAATCTTTCATAAAATCAAATGTTAATATTATTTTAAAAATAACATACTTATTCTCATCCGTGTTAACTAGTTCAACATTCCTTTCCTCAGCAGGTATGTAGACTTCATCCGACTCTTCCGTAACAATATCTGGTTCATCATTTTCATTCTGAAAATCAGTGGAACACACAGATTTTGATTTGAAAGTACAATGTATTTACTTCACATTACAATCATTTATTACATTTTAGGAACAACATGTAATTTAATGATATGCAAAGTTTAGATTACATTTGATAAAATAGTGTAACAAGAGTGAAGATCAGCGCAAGAAAACCAACTAAATTCACTGTCACATTCAACATTGGTATAGTTACATATAGAAGTTCTAATTTATTTAGTCTTAAATAAAAACTGTAAAGTAAATGTGAAAATTTTATCTTTGGAACCACCTGTTAAAGAAAACTAGAGAGCAATTTTTTTAAAGATTTTATTTACTTTTGTAATTTGTAAAACTTTCTCTTGTCGATACTTTTCGTTTACCGACATATTATAAAATATGTAACAACACATAAAAGTTTTCAACCCAAAGTACTTCAAATTTTTAAGATATTATCTAAATGTTTATAAATTACTTGGTTTGTGCAAAATTGTATCACTTCAATACAAATATAATACAGCGTGTATATACATATATACATCATCAACATCACCTCACAAATTTAGGCCATTTGTTGACCTGTTTCGGCATCAAGAGAAACATCATCCAGAAGTCTTTTGAATGGATGTCCTGGTCTTCTTCTTCCTGCAGGTTGATATCTTAACATTTGTTTGTATATCCTGTGATCTTCCATTTGATGAACATGTTGCATCCATCTTGACTTATAATCAGAAAATTTGTTTTCTGAAAGTTCCATGTCTAATTCTTCTAAGATGTCTTCATTTATATACACCCTTCGACAAAAAAAAAGAAAGAAAAAGAGTCATCTCTTGAACGCACATTTCTTCTAAGTCATACTCGGCACAGCCCTGGGTTCAAACTAGGAAACTAGTCATAATTGTGCAGTCCCTGAGTTACTGTGTTATGTGGCATGAACTGAACACTCTTCTACGTGTCCCGATAGCTCAGCGGTAAAGCACGCGGTCACTGTTTCTGTTAATGAAGATCGCAGGTTCGCGTCTTCAATTACGCAGTTTTTATTTCGTGATATTTGTATAAAAACGTTTTATGAACATATTTTATTTCAACATTTGATTTAATCTATATTTTTAAGTTCATAATTTTTTATACAGTTGAGGTTATAACAATGTTAAATTATATATTTTTACACGCTTTATATTAGCTTGACCTGTATCTGTCTATGTAACGAACCTGTATCTATGTAACGGAATCTTTGAACACGATTTTCATACACTTAAGAACATTGGATCGACTTGAAACTTTGTATACTTGTAAAGGACCCATGGCAATACAATAATTTCATAGTTTTTTTTTTCTAAAATCCTGGCCAGAATCATCGGAAAAAAACCTGTGAAATAGGTTGCGGACTTACCGACTTTTCAGTCAATCGTTGTAAGAGCTCAGTTAGTAGAGCGGTGGACTCTAGTGTTATATAATTTCCGCAATCAATAGGTCGCTAGTTCAAATGCAGGCCGGAGTTGTTTTTAGAAAAGTATTAAGCAATTAAATTTTCATTGGGATTCCGGTTTATGACAGTCAATTAAACTAAATATTTAAAAAAATAATTAATAGTTAAAAAACTGAAACAACACGCTTTATTAGATAACCAAACTAAAAAATAAATAATAGTTTAAAAAACTAAAACAACACACTTTATTAGAAAACCGAACAAAAAATTTAAAAAATAATTTTAATTTCCAACACGCTTGGGGGAAAAATTAAAGGGGTCAACAAAAAAATCATCTCTAACGCATCTAGAATGAAACTTAAGTTATCTATAAAAATAATAATTTTACTATCAAAAGCGTTGGTTGCTTTTTATGGTTTTTACGTTTTCTTCTTAGAGACTTTACTTTTACCAATATCTGTTTATTATCAAATATACGTATTAATTGATACAGAGCATCCCACGCTTTTGATATTAAAATTATTGTTTTTGTAGATAACTCTAGTTTTATTGTAGAAGTGTTGGAGATTATTTTTTTTGTTGACCACTTTAATTTTATCCCAAGCGTTTTGGAAAATAAAATTATTTTTCATTTTTTAGTTCAGTTTTCTAATTAAAGCGTGTTGTTTTAGTTTGTTTAAACTACTATTTATTTTTATCTTGTATACTACCGTCTTCCTCAACTATCTAAAATTTGTCGTTGATTTCACTCTAGGCTTTTCGATGCATGCTTCATCTTCTGGAGTTGTTGCAGTAGTATTGAATTAACTGTATGTCTATTAGAGGGTTTTTTGCTTATTAGGCAAATTCTCGTTGAGAATGTTCGTATTCTTGGCCTTCTTGATAATTTCGATTTCTTGTAAAATGTTAATTTTGTGTCTGTTGTTTTCTCTGTGTATAATTTACATTGTATTATCGATAATGTTGAAACTGTGGCCGCTTTCTGAAATATGTTTAGCGAAATTTGATTTCATTGTTAAAGGAGAAGGCAAATCAAATTTCGCTGTTCACCAGGTTGAATCCAATCGAACTCTAATTGACCTGCAGATGCACGAAAAACGAATGATGGCTTATGGGCACAAATTCAAGACGCCTGGGATGCTCTAGCCAATCGTCCACGTGCCTGTAGAAATTTGATTGCATCAATGTCCCGCAGATAGATGCTGAGGATTCATACACCCGATATTGATTTTGTTTCTGTTAAAGTTTCATTTTAAAATATATTATTTTACTTCTTCATTTAATTATTAGAAGGTTTTCATTTATGTGTTTTGTGTGTGCATTAAAGCCATAAAACTCAAATATGAAATTAAATATGAAACTATATTACAGGCGAGATGCTATCCTAACTTGCAGTAAAAAAAAATAAAAAAAAAGTAGAACGGGAATCGAACCCGCAGGTTATGAACGCACATGTTGTATGTTAAATCTCTCGACCACGGAAACACACAAAGGCAACCTCTCTCTCTCTCTCTCTCTCTCTCTCTCTCTCTCTCTCTCTCTCTCTCTCTCTCTCTCTCTCTCTCTCCTCTCTCTCTCTCTCTCTTCCTCTCTCTCTCTCTCTCTCTCTCTCTCTCTCTCCCTCTCTCTCTCTCTCTTTTATATTACTTGAGAGTGCACTACGTTAACTAGCAAACACCACAGCACAATTACTGAAAACGTGTTAATGTGAATAAGACTTCTGCGAGTGCTCACGAAGTTCCCCGATCGGTTGATAGAATCAAGAAATTACTCATTTTTTGTCTAAGGATGTATATGGATGTGTGTATATATATATATATATATATATATATATATATATGAAATGATAAGAAAAATAAATGCCTGGACGGGATTCGAACCCGGATCTCTGAGTCTGTACCTCAGCGTGATATCCATTACACTACCAGGCGAATCCAATTCAAACACTTATTTTTCTTATATATGTATTATACTCTCCATTATTACTAGATGTCGCGAGAACTCGGTCTTCACCGCCATCTAGAAGCTGACTATAACAAGTAAGCAAATTAAAGAGAATAGTTTTACCTTATAGCAGTGACGCTTTATAGATGTTATAATTAAATGTTTAATATTGAGCAATGCAAGCTTAATATGGAATGATATGGTATATATATCGTCGTTGCGCCTGCAAAATTGGCTATGTGAAGGGAAAGTAATTTTACACGAGGAACAAAAAACAGTCCTAAATTATTATTTTTCTATCTACGACTTGAGCTGATATGCAATTTTATTTCTTATATATTCAGCAACACTGCACAGAAAGTTATATCAATATAATTTAAATCAAACAAATAAAATAAAGGAAATAATTTCTAACACTTCACATAGCCTATGAGAATTGCGCCTATTTTGCACATAGCCAATTTTGTAAATGTGAAATTAATGTTATTTAGAAAGCAGTAATTCAGTATGTGTATGTTTGTGAGTTTCAATAGAATAAAAATGCTAACATTTATTGACATTGACATTTATTGATATTGATATAATTTATTTATTATGCAAGGTTTCTTTCCAAGTTAATGGGAGGTATGAAATGTGAATTGGTTTCCTCGGAAGTATGAAATTAAAGAAAGGAAGAATAAATAAGATAGCAATGGACATTGTGAGTGCAATAACTCCCCCTAATTGATATGACTTCATCAATGCAAGTTAAGACAAAATCGATTGACGTAGATTTATGACGTTCTAATTTCCACTGTGGCCCCAAATTTATTATCAGCTATGGCAAAAAAATATATGGGCATCGAATACTTTAACAATGAGATTTATATGGATGTCCCTAGTGAAAATGTAAACAAAGAAACTGATAGTTATTTTGGAAAGAAAAAATATACCAGAGCAGGAAATAGGGAGCTAAGAAAAAAGGATGGCAATGCTTACAAAATTACAGAACGTTAGGAGAGGAAACTTATATCCTACGGTTCTGCTAACACAATGAAAGTAAAACAGGTGAAAGAAGTTTCATGTGTCATAAAGTTGACGAAAATGTACAAAAATGGTGCATAAAACAGTCTGGGATTTTAATACGTGGGAAGAGAAAAAAGTGTATATTAATGGACTAATGAACTTTCGGCCACGTATTAGAAGAAGAATAGGTAAAGAAAGAGACAATTCTATCAAGCAGTATGTTTATGATTGTTATCTACCATTAGTAAAATTGATAAAAAGTTAGAGTCTGTCGTGATTTTTTTCTGTCTACCACAGGACTGAAAAAAAAAAATTAACAACTGGATCAAAAATTTCAAAAAAAAACAATAAACAATAATGAAGTCCAACAGTACTGAAGGCTCCGAAATTGAGATTATGGAGAATGGGAAGACGAAAATATTAGATGAGTCATCATAAAAGCAGAAATTGTTAAAATCAGACTCTGTAAATAGATGTTTAGAGTTGATTCCGAAAGATCCCCGTCATTTTTGCAGAGTAGTTCACGTGTATATGTTGATATCAGAATTTAGATCCTATAATCACATGCATCATATTTATAAGGAACGGTGTGAGGAAACAGGAAACGAATCTGTGGAGAGAGAAAAAAAAAGTGAAATTCTAGAAAGTCAGAAAATCTCCATCTACAACTTAGGAAAGACCAGTGTGACAGCTGCATTGCATACAAAGAAGGTAATCTTAAAGAACAAGATTACAACATGCATAACTAGAAAACAAAGATACACGTCAGCAAAAAAAAAAAAAGCTGTTTGTTCAGCATCTGATAGTGTCCTTGTGGCTACAATAGACGTCCAAAGTGTTCTATTGTGCCCAAAGTTAAGTGGTTTTTAAACAATACTACAGTCAAAAATTACAGTGCACAATTTTACAATTTACGTTTGTAATACAAAAAAGAAGGAAGAGTAACAGCCAACGAATTCACAACCTGCATTGTTGATTTCACAGAGAAATATTCCACATACGAAAAGATTATTCTGATATCCGATGGTTGTCTATATCAGAACAAAATTAAAACCTTGCCAAGTGCTTTGGCAGACACATCACGAAAATTTGAGGTTCAAATTGAACAAATTATCCTGAAAAGGAACACACAATGATGGAAGTTGATAGTGTCTATTCAGCATTAGAGCCACTGCACACTATGTCAGTAGGATGGAGGAAACAAGAAACAAGAAGAAATGCGCCCATCCATATGTAATAAACCATTTGGGTAATTTATTTTTCAAAATTTTTGAAGCCCTTCCACATAATTTTTGCACAATAAGAGGAGGAAAGAAAACAGGTGATCCTACCATCACAGACATAAGAGCTCTACTCTACACAGAAGGGGAGGTGTCCTACAAAGTCAATCACTGGGATGAATAACAGCCACTTCCACAATGAAGACAGAGAATAAATGAGACTGATCCTCAAAATCTCTATCATCATCCTCTAATATTAGAGAAACAAAATTTCTAAGTCTACAGGCTCTGAAAGCGTTTATGAACAAGGAATACCACTTTTTCAATAAGGATCTAAAATATCACTTAACTGTAGTTTTTCGAACAGTATATACATTTTCATGTATACACTAATATTAGGTTGTTTAATTTTTTATTTAATACACAAGTGATCTTCTTGGTGATATAATAATTAAAATATATATGTAGTCAATATGCCCATTTCACCAATTAATGTTTTAAAATGGTCAACAAGTTTCTACAAACAGCCAAGCTGTCATTCTCAAGACCAGATATTGACTGAAGACAGAATTGATAATAAGTAAAGAAACAAATTCAGTTAAAAACAAACTACGTCCACATGACGCAATCATTCATAAGTGAACAATAAAACATACTAAAACTAATCCTCTTTTGTTTCAATTAGAGAAAAGAGGGCGCTGTACGGAATAGGGCCCTTGTCTTTATTCATTATTTTATCCTTATTTTTATAAATTTCCAAACTTTCACAAGGACGTTAAGGAATTTGAAAATCCATGACCGAACGAACTTTTATTGATAGCATGACCGTACTCAGAAATATGTTTGGGCAACTCCAGATTTTTTTTCAATTCTGTTGAGTCTGAAATGGGCAATATGTTCATTAAATCTAGTTAAAATGGATCTTCTGGTTGCCCAACATATTTCAAGTCACAGTCATTGCATCCAATTTCATAAATACCGGATTTCTCTATACAATCGACTTTATCTTTAGGGTTTCCAAGTACACTATTTAATGTCAAAGTGGAAGTAAAAATCAATTTAGTATCTAGTCCTTTGAATATCTTGTTCAAACCTCTAGTTAAAGAGGGAACGTACGGCAAAATTGCAAAATTAGCTTTATTAATAGGAGAATGGAAGGCTGTAGAATCAGTAATAAGTTTTCTAAATTCAAATTTACGAATCAAATTATCAATAATATTTCCATTGAAACCATTACACTTAGCGATATCTTTAATGGTTTATAATTCCTTATTATATCTATTTTTACTTAACGGAAAAGTGGTAAGACGGTGAACTAAAAAATTGAAACTGGCCATTTTATGTTGATTACAATGGTACGAATCTGCCG
This sequence comes from Diploptera punctata, assembly GCA_030220185.1. Lineage (NCBI taxonomy): Eukaryota > Metazoa > Arthropoda > Insecta > Blattodea > Blaberidae > Diploptera > Diploptera punctata. Next base: position 18,170 of record JASPKZ010003949.1, on the reverse strand, counting down.
TGATATATCTAAATGTACTGGTTTTCTTTCCTATAAATATCAAATTCTAATCTATAATTATTTCTAATTATTATCATATCTAGAAAGGGCAGCCTTCCATTCTCCTCCTCTTCATAAGTAAAATTTATGCTGGGAGTCCGGTCATTTAATATTTCAACAAATTCCTGTACATTGCATTTTTTTTTTATCAAAAATAGCAAAAATGTCGTCAACATATCTGAGCCAGAACCTGGGAAAATAATCTAATTCCTTTTCAAGCTCTGTCTCAAATCTGCTCATAAAAAGATCAGCTAGGAAAGGAGACAATGAATTACCCATTGCGGTTCCTTCCTTTTGTTCATAAAACTTATTATTAAATTGAAAAATGTTCTGATTCATGCAAAGTTCCGTTAACTTGATATATTGATTTACAATATGGGGGCTCCAATTTATTATGTATTAGTAAGTCTTCCAAGTAACTCAGCGTCTGAGGTATAGGTATACTAGGAAAGAGAGATTTCACATCAAAGAAATTAAAATTCTCTCCATCCTTCAGCTCTATAATTCCTTAGTTTTTCTCAACTGAATTCCAGCGAATTCTTAACAGCAAAGCCGGACTGTGGTAGGTGGGTATATTACCACACTCACAACTCAACCATTGAGAAATATTGTAAGTGGGTGCAGATATGGCTGAAAACTATAGGTCTAACTAATTTTCCAGGTTTGTGTATTTTAGGTATACAGTACAACATTTAGGGTACCAATGGATTCGAATATTCAATTTACGTTTTAGTTCTTAGTAATCAGATGATTGCATGAATTCACACACATTAGTTACGTCCCTGATCCATTTTAGGTAATGGATTTTTTATTAACCCAACTGATAAGGACCCACTAATAATCATATCATTAACCCGATTATAGTTAGTCCTGTTTATCCAAGACACTACCCTCTTCCCTTTATCAGCTTTCATGTAAAAATCAATCCCTTCTTCTCAAACTCTTAATGACTCTCTTGTTTTGTATGTCAATGCTATTTAATGATTTCTTAGAAGTAGCCAAATTCTTAGTAACGATTTGTTTGCTAAATTCTCTGATTATATTGTTTCGTGGGTTCATTAAAATGTTTAATTGAAGATTCGATGCCAGCAATAACATTTTCTATTCGGAATTATGATCAGGTAAAGCAAATTTTAAGCCTTATTTAACAACTGCAATTCTTGGTCATTAAAAGTTTGTGAAGAGAGATTCTCCACATATTGACCCTATCGGAGCACACCCCGGATCCCCTCCTGTGATTAAGAAGTTTTTTCAATTTAATCTGTTGGGAAGAACGTTTTTTCTGAACTTAAAATTGATAGATCGAAACATATTTCTTTGAAATTCACACCAATCTAAAAATTTCAAGTTCATTAAGATGTGGTTAATATTTTCCACAGTTTATAAGATTGAATTTCCAATCTGCCTCCTCTTAGAATAAAGGTATTTAATTTCCGAATCTAGCCACTTTTGTTTAGTAAATTTGGTTATTCTCTCTCTATCTCTACAATTTTTTGACACATTTACCTGAATGAACTTTGGAAAAACTGATTCTTTTTTACAATTCTTCAAAAAGGCAATGTCCAAACCAATGAAACTTATTTTCATACTTATTTTATGGTATAAATTGTGATCAGGTTTCCTAGTCATCATATTGAAATCAGTCTAATAAATCACAATATCGGTAGCGATATGACTTACAAGCACAATGTGGTTATAAGCTGAACATAAAGAAACCCAAGAGTAGAATACCAAAGTGTGGTTTAGTTTTGAAGTTGAAGAAATTCGTAGTCGTTCAAAAGTCGAATTGTATAGTGGCAGAATTAAAATTCAGTGTAATTCAGTGTTGTATTTCATCAGTGGAAGAATCTACGATTTTATTAACTTCAATTAATCATCTACACAGCGGATTTATAAATCTTCAGCAAATATATCACCTTGCCTGTTTTAATTCTGCCACTATACAATTCGACTTTTGAACGACTACGAATTTCTTCAACTTCAAAACTAAACCACACTTTGGTATTCTACTCTTGGGTTTCTTTATGTTCAGCTTATAACCACATTGTGCTTGTAAGTCATATCGCTACCGATATTGTGATTTATTAGACTGATTTCAATATGATGACTAGGAAACCTGATCACAATTTATACCATAAAATAAGTATGAAAATAAGTTTCATTGGTTTGGACATTGCCTTTTTGAAGAATTGTAAAAAAGAATCAGTTTTTCCAAAGTTCATTCAGGTAAATGTGTCAAAAAATTGTAGAGATAGAGAGAGAATAACCAAATTTACTAAACAAAAGTGGCTAGATTCGGAAATTAAATACCTTTATTCTAAGAGGAGCAGATTGGAAATTCAATCTTATAAACTGTGGAAAAATATTAACAGCACATCTTAATGAACTTGAATTTTTAGATTGGTGTGAATTTCAAAGAAATATGTTTCGATCTATCAATTTTAAGGTTCAGAAAAAACGTTCTTCCCAACAGATTAAATTGAAAAACTTCTTAATCACAGGAGGGGATCCGGGGTGTGCTCCGATAGGGTCAATATTGTGGAGAATCTCTCTTCACAAACTTTTAATGACCAAGAATTGCAGTTGTTAAATAAAGGCTTAAAATTTGCTTTACCTGATCATAATTCCGAAATAGAAAATGTTATTGCTGGCATCGAATCTTCAATTAAACATTTTAATGAACCCACGAAACAATATATCAGAGAATTTAGCAAACAGATCGTTACTAAGAATTTGGCTACTTCTAAGAAATCATTAAATAGCATTGACATACAAAACAAGAGAGTCATTAAGAGTTTGAGAAGAAGGGATTGTTTTTACATGAAAGCTGATAGAGGGAATAGGGTCGTTGTCTTGGATAAACAGGACTACTATAATCGGGTTAATGATATGATTATTAGTGGTCCTTATCAGTTGGTTAATAAAAATCCATTACCTAAAATGATCAGGGACGTAACTAATGTTGTGAATTCATGCAATCATCTGATTACTAAGGAACTAAAACGTAAATTGAATATTTCGAATCCATTGGTACCTACATTGTACTGTTTACCTAAAATACACAAACCTGGAAAATTAGTTAGACCTATAGTTTCAGCCATATCTGCACCCACTTACAATATTTCTAAATGGTTGAGTTGTGAGTTTGGTAATCTACCCCTACCACAGTCCGGCTTTGCTGTTAAGGATTCGCTGGAATTCATTGAGAAAACTAAGAATATCGAGCTGAAGGATGGAGAGATTTTAATTTCTTTTGATGTGAAATCTCTCTTTCCTAGTATACCTATACCTCAGACGCTGAGTTACTTGGAAGACTTACTACTACATAATAAATTGGAGCCCCATATTGTAAATCAATATATCAAGTTAACGGAACTTTGCATGAATCAGAACATTTTTCAATTTAATAATAAGTTTTATGAACAAAAGGAAGGAACCGCAATGGGTAATTCATTGTCCCTTTCCTAGCTGATCTTTTTATGAGCAGATTTGAGACAGAGCTTGAAAAGGAATTAGATTATTTTCCCAGGTTCTGGCTCAGATATGTTGACGACATTTTTGCTATTTTTGATAAAAAAAAATGCAATGTACAGGAATTTGTTGAAATATTAAATGACCGGACTCCCAGCATAAATTTTACTTATGAAGAGGAGGAGAATGGAAGGCTGCCCTTTCTAGATATGATAATAATTAGAAATAATTATAGATTAGAATTTGATATTTATAGGAAAGAAACCAGTACATTTAGATATATCACGGCAGATTCGTACCATTGTAATCAACATAAAATGGCCAGTTTCAATTTTTTAGTTCACCGTCTTACCACTTTTCCGTTAAGTAAAAATAGATATAATAAGGAATTACAAACCATTAAAGATATCGCTAAGTGTAATGGTTTCAATGGAAATATTATTGATAATTTGATTCGTAAATTTGAATTTAGAAAACTTATTACTGATTCTACAGCCTTCCATTCTCCTATTAATAAAGCTAATTTTGCAATTTTGCCGTACGTTCCCTCTTTAACTAGAGGTTTGAACAAGATATTCAAAGGACTAGATACTAAATTGATTTTTACTTCCACTTTGACATTAAATAGTGTACTTGGAAACCCTAAAGATAAAGTCGATTGTATAGAGAAATCCGGTATTTATGAAATTGGATGCAATGACTGTGACTTGAAATATGTTGGGCAAACCAGAAGATCCATTTTAACTAGATTTAATGAACATATTGCCCATTTCAGACTCAACAGAATTGAAAAATCTGGAGTTGCCCAACATATTTCTGAGTACGGTCATGCTATCAATAAAAGTTCGTTCGGTCATGGATTTCAAATTCCTTAACGTCCTTGAAAGTTTGGAAATTTATAAAAATAAGGATAAAATAATGAATAAAGACAAGGGCCCTATTCCGTACAGCGCCCTCTTTTCTCTAATTGAAACAAAAGAGGATTAGTTTTAGTATGTTTTATTGTTCACTTATGAATGATTGCGTCATGTGACGTAGTTTGTTTTTAACTGAATTTGTTTCTTTACTTATTATCAATTCTGTCTTCAGTCAATATCTGGTCTTGAGAATGACAGCTTGGCTGTAGAAACTTTTGACCATTTTAAAACATTAATTGGTGAAATGGGCATATTCACTACATATATATTTTAATATGTTGTTTAAGTTATGTAGATAGGAAATAATATTATGAGGTTTATTTTAATATTGTTTTCTTTCTTCACTCACCTCATACTTCTTAACTCCCATGCAGACTCGAGATTCTTCACTTCATTTGTGACATTCTCAATACTGTATTATGTTCACAGCTGATGTCCAACGGCCTTCTATCCTGCAGACTGACCTCCGCGCCATCTGATGGCTGACAGTCGAACTTCCAAATCAATCCCCTCTCCTTATAACCGGGTATTTCAAAATCCATAGTTGTGTTTTTATTCTTGCATATGTAAATTTTTTTCTCAAATTGTGAGTTCCTTTGGTTTTTCAATTGTTTAAGTAATTTTGTTTTGGTTTCTATTCTGTGTTTTTCTGGCCAGGCATGTGCAGCTATTGCAGATTTTTCTGTTTTTCCATTTTAAACATTCTGAGGTGTTCCTTTAATCTTGTATTTAGATTCCTGTTTGTTTTTCCTATGTATAGTGGAAAAATTAGAAAATGTAGAAATAGAACCGTCAGAAAGATTGGTCTCATTGGACGTCACTTCATTGTACTCAAACATCCCGACTGACATAACTTTGAAAATTTTAGAAAAATGGTTGAAAGAAACCAAAGTAGATGATGATAGCATTAAAGAATATATAAAATTAACAAAATTATGCTTAAATCAAATGTTCTTCACCTTTAGAGGAAAGTACTTTAACAAAGATCAGGACTTGCAATGGGAAATCCATTATCACCATTCTTAGCAAATATGTTTATGGGGAACTTTGAATGTCATGTAACCAAAGCATACACTTTGTTTAAATTTTGGAGAAGATATGTAGATGATATCATAGCTATAGTAAAACAGAAACAATTAGATGTCATTAAACTGTTAAATATTCAAAATAAAACAAATTTACAATGGAAGTAGAAAATAATCATTAAATACCAATTTAGACCTTAAATTGATCAGGAATGAAGAAAAAAAGAAAATAGAATTTGGAATCTACAGAAAAGAAACTCACATTGACAATTATATAGAAGCTACAGAATTTAACCATTTTTCACACAAAGAGGCACTATTTAATTGTTTAACACACAGACTTGTAAACGTACCCATGAGCAAAGAAAATTGCAATAAAGAGAAAATACACATCATAAAAATTGCGAAGGATAATGGATTTCAAGAAAAGATGATACACAAGAAAATAAATAAATTTAAGGAACAAAAAATGATTAATGAAAGTACTCTTCACACAGATAAAGATAATGGTAAAAAATTCAAGACGTTCACATACCATCCATAGTATTTGACAAGTTTCAAAAAATCTTCAACAAATTCACCATTAAATTAGCACCAAAAAAATTTAAGGTAATTTAATAAAAACCAACACAAATGAAAAGATTGAAGACTGCAAAAAAAGGGAATTTATCAAATTAATTGTAAAGATTGTGAAAAGATATACTTAGGAAAAACAAAAGGAATCTAAATACAAGATTAAAGGAACACCTCAAAAATGTTAAAAATGGAGAAACAGAAAAATCTGCAATAGCTGCACATGCCTGGTCAGAAATACATAGAATAGAAACCAAAACAAAATTACTTAAACAATTGGAAAAACTGAAGGAACTCACAATTTGAGAAAAAATTTACATATGCAAGAATAAAAACACAACTATGAATTTTGAAATACCCGGTTATAAGGAGAGGGGATTGATTTGGAAGTTCGTCGGTCAGCCATCAGATGGCGCGGAGGTCAGTCTGCAGGATACAAGGCCGTTGGACATCAGTTGTGAACATAATACAGCATTGAGAATGTCACAAATGAAGTGAGTCTGCATGGGAGTTAAGAAGTATGAGGTGAGTGAAGAAACAAAAAAACAACATTATGTATTCAGTGTTGGGTGTAGTTATTAATAATTTGTAATACGGTAAAAATATATGATAAAACTTGTCAAATGTGTACTGAATTAGAACTCCGTTAACAAAAAATGTTTTCTTTCACTGTACAGCAATATAATAAAGATTAAATGATGGGCGCATTATCAGCTATGTGCAAATAAAAGAGCAACATAAATAAGTCAAGTCAGATATGTGCATCACTTTCCTGGCCTGAATTCACATAGCTGATCTTGCAGGAACAATTTCCAGTAGCAGCACATAACCAACTTTGCTTAATCGTCTGTACAAGCTCAACTTTGAAATATTCACGTACACGATTTGAGGAACAAATCTAACCTCTTTCTTGCTTCTTTTGGTGTAAATAAATCATTTTCGTCAAAAAGTGCACATAGCCAGTTTTGCAGGCGCAACGACGATATATATATATATGGTATGATAAGAAAAATAAATGCCTGGACGGGATTCGAACCCAGATCTCTGAGTATATATATATATATATATATATATATATATATATCCTTTATGCTAAACAAATTTTAAATAAAATTTTACTCAAATAGTTTTGGTCTACAAAAAATCTTAAACCACAAGTTCTATTAAAAGGACTTCATTTGATGCATGTAAAATATGCAAAAGAGGAACTCTAAATTACGTATTTTCAAAAATTATTTAAATTTGAAAAATAAACATTCTTAAACATAATTTATTGTTACTCTTTCAAAAATACCTCAAACTAAATCCGAATGAAATATATGCTTTAGAATTTTTTTAATCATGTTAAAATACACAATAAAGTAAAAGACTGGTTTTTTTTACAAGGAAAGGTCACTGAAATAATTCAAAATAGTTCCAGTGAACAATTCAGACTAATGATTTTCAAACATATTCCTAAGTTTGCATAGTTCTCCCATTCTCATTTTTAATCATCATCATCATGAACAAATTCGTTTTAGGCCATGTGGCCTGTACGGTAAACCTAGCGAAGATGGTCTTGATCTTTCCACCGATGTTTTGGTCTTCCTTGGTCCCTATGTCCAGTTGGGGTATATTGGAATGCCAATTTTGGAAGTCTATTTCTTGCCATTCTTCTCAGATGATTTTTCCATTCTTGTTGGTATTTTTGGATATCTTCATTTAAACTTGCTACTCCAAGTTTTCCTCTGATAGTAGTGTTCCTTTGGTGATCCAGTCTATTAACTCCTAACAATGATCGTAAGAAGCGCATTTGGCTTACTTGAAGTTTATGAGAGTTTCTTTTATTTAAAATCCAAATTTCACTTCCGTATTTTAGAGCAGCTTTTGATGTGACGTTATGTAATCTTAGTTTTGTCTCTGTCCTCATCTGTTTACCAAAATGTCTTCGTATTACCCCATTCATTTTATTATATTTTTGTAATTTTGAATCAATGTCACTCTTATACTCTGCAAATACACTTCCTAAGTAAGAGAAATCTGACACTTGTTCTATAATTTTTAATGAATTTCATAATGGCTACCTCATTCAGCATTTTCGCATAATATTCATTTATAAAATGTTTAATACATGTTGTGGTTTATTTTAAGTCATTTGATAATGCTTTTATACCATTGTTATATTTTACATTTTTTAACCAGTTCAAATGACAGAATATTTAGTGAATGATTCTAAGAAATTTATAGCTTAGTTACCCAAAAAATGCGCACCCAAAAACAAAATCAAGGTGGCTTATATATATAATCACATGCCTAATATACTTGATTTTCTGATGATTCTGGCCAGGATTTTAGAAACAAAATATGAAATTATTGTATTATCACAGGTCCTTTACAAGTACACAAAGTTTTAAGTCGATCCAATGTTTCTAAGTGGGTGAAAAATCCTGTTCAAAGATTCCGTTACATAGATACAAAGACACTTTTTTATTTTCTGACGATTCTGGCAGGGGTTTTAGAAACAAATATGAAAATAGTGTATTGTCACGGGTTCTTTACAAGTATTCAAAGTTTAAAGTCTATCCAATGATTTTCAGTGGGTGAAAATCGCGTTAAAAGATTCAGTTAAATAGATAGATACAGGTCAAGCTAATATAAAGCGTGTAAAAGTACGGCTACCAGATTGTATATATAGTGCATGAATGTCAGCAGAAAGCGCATGCGATTGATAATATAAAAACATTTGTAACAATTGATTATACCACAAAAAAAAGATAACACTGCACTTTCTGAAACGAATTATTTTCCAGGAAATGACGTTGCAGAAAAATATAATTGACATATTTACATCATAGGACATCAGAAACCTATAACGTTGGTTATACATTTCTCCACTAGGGTGCATTCTTACAATATTGCGATCCTTTGGCAATAAATAATATTATGATCTGGTTGCAGTGATGAACAAAGGAAGGAAATGAAGCGTACCAATCGTTTCTCATTTGTTTTCAAACATCGCCGTTTACATTACATATATAAATATTTTAAAATAACTATAGATAAATAATGATTTCTGAGTAAACAGCTTAATTTTATTCATTAAATAATCCTAACAAATGCCACTCTTGATTTCCAAATTCTCTAGATAAATTCACTCCTCACTTCGTGAGTCGTGAATTTATCGATAATTCGGAAATCACTCGTGGCATTACTTATGATAAACAGACTCGCACTCATTGTTATGTGCAACTTATTACCACATCTACACAATACATTAATTGCAATGCAATCCTCCAGTTTTATGTTATGGACAATATTTACCTTACTCCATTCAATCTCTGTACAGCGTGTCCCGTAGAATAAACTACCACAAAGAAATATAAATATCTGGTCACTCTATGAACTTACAAACATGTTTCTCATCTTGTTTTAAGTAGAAACTCTGCAAGTTTGGTAACAATGAATATTATGACTCTAACGCGCATGAACAACAATATAGAGTTAAAATGGCGGAATTCACGTCACAGCAGACAGTGAAATGCTGTTATTATTACTACAGAGGAAAGTGTTGTTCCTTTGGACCGTCATGAAATGGAATCTAATATATTGCAAATAAAAATGATTAACCAACTACATGTTTCAGGCAATTGGAGTAAATAGTAAACAAAACAAAACAAAAGTTTTAAAAAACTGTATAAGCGAATTACAGGAAAGTGAAGATTTCTTCAATATATATATATATATATATACTGTTTTTCTTCGCAAAAAAGGATGCATTTTAACATTTTTTCTAACTGTAGGTTCTTTCTACCACATTAATGTTTAGTGCACTCTTTCTATTTACTTACTTTTTTTTACTTTTGAGGGCCTCTCCACTTTTCAACGGTTACCCTGTATTCCCATTCGCCATTCTTGCCGATCACGCCATTCATCCTCCTCCAGACCTCGGTCGTTCATCAATCTATGGATCTCTCCTCTCCAAGTTGTTCTTGGCCTGCCCCGTTTCCTTCTACCAGAAGGTGACCATTCCAAAAGAGTTTTGGCCCACTTGTCATCCTCCATTCTCCTGACTTAGCCATACCACTGAAGAGCTTGTCTTTCGATCCTTTCCACCATTGTCTTCTCCATATCCATCATCTGCCTCACTTCTTCATTTCTTCTCCTTTCCAACCTGGACACTCTGGCACTGCGTCTTATTCCATCCATCTCCACTGCCAAGATCTTAGTTTTTTGTCCCTCTACCAAAGTCCATCCTTCAGCACCATAAGTCATTATGCTTTCCACAACAGACTTCAAAATCCTCTCCTTCGTGTGGTTTGACGTGGTCCTACTCCACGTGCTTGTACTAACCTGCTATCTACTTCAGCTTTACAACTCCCTGATTCATCAATAAGTGATCCCAAATATTTAAATTTTTTAACAGCTCTAATAATTCCTTGGGATAGGGATATATCTCGTCCACTTCCTCCTACTACAAGATATTCAGTTTTTTCCATGTTTACTCTTAATCCTCCTATTTCAAAAGAATTTAGAAGTTTTCTCATCATGTATTTCACATCCTCACGACTCTGAGCTATTAACACTTGATCGTCTGCAAATAATAAGGAATGTATTGTGCCACCTTGGGCTGGTACTCCCATGCCTCCACAATATCGATTCCACTGCTCCAATATATGCTGGATGTATATTTTGAACAGAGTAGGGGACATACTACAGCCCTGTCGCAGGCCTTTAGTAGTTCTGAATGGAGAGGATATCATCTTACCCACTTTAACCGAAGCCTGACACTGCTGGTACAACCGTCGGACAAGTGAAATCGTTGGTAAATCGATACCAACATCAACCATTGCATCCCAAAGTTGGTTGATTGGCACTGAGTCATAGGCCTTTTCTAAATCAACAAATATCAAATGAATTTCCTGGCCCTTAGCATGTGATTTTTCTGTTATCTGTCTCAGACTAAAAATGTGATTCAATCATGATTTCCCTCTGGTAAATTCTGCTTGGTCTTCCAACATTCTTCCTTCGACAGTGTGTTCAAGTCTGTTTGTAATGATACTGCTAAAAATTCTACTCATGGATGACATCACACTGATTCCTCTGTAATTTCCAGGGTCTTTACGATTTCCCTTTTTATGAATAGATGTTATATATGGCATACACCAATCCTTTGGTATTTCATCACCCTCCAAAATCTGATTAAACATTTTACATATAAGTCTTTTTAATAAGGGGGGGCCATATTCCCATAATTCTGTCATTATTCCACCGGGTCCACTGGCTTTATCATTCTTTGCTTTTTTCAGTGCCTGATCTATTTCTTCCTCTAAAATAGGTTCCATACGTGAAGATATATTGTCCATATACTCCAAATTTTCACATTTTTATCCCTTCCTTTTCTCAACAAGCAGATTTTTAAAGTGCTTCTCCCAATGTTCTATATTCACAAGATTTAAGGCTGGTGATGGATTATTAACTGCCCTCATCCTCCTTATAACTCTCCATGCCTCTGCAGATCTTCTGTATCCTAATGAATGATCGATTTCAGCACATACTTTTTCCCATGATTCTTCTTTACATTTTATTATAACCTTCTTTACCTTTCTCTTGCATTCTCTGTACTTCTGTAGGTCTTCTTCACTCTTAGAGCTCAACCACTTATAGTACAATTTCTTTTTTTCATTAATAATTTCCAGTGCTTCCATAGTCATCCATTCTGTCCTTCCTCCACTTTTCCTCTCCCTTTCCAACACTTCCTCAGTTACTCCATTAACACAATGTTTTAAAAAATCATACAGGCATTCAGCATTCAAATCCTCCTCTACTACTTTCAGTCTATTGTTCAGCCTTTCCTGATATAGATAGCGTACACTATCTTCCTGTAATAGATGTACCAAATATCTAGGGTCATCTATAATAGCCATTTCTTTATTTTTCTGAGTTTTAGTTGTTTTTAATTTAGTTTTCATTGGGAACGCAATTTTTGATACAACAATATGATGATCCGATCCACATTCTATCTTCCTCCGTACTCTAACATCTTGTACTTCAATCAATCGTTGCTGTCTTACTATTACGTAATCTATAATATACTTCAAATTCCTGGAGTGGTTTACCCAGGTATATTTATGTATATCCTTGTGTTTAAACTTTGTATTCATGATAACACATTCCTGCTCCTTACAAAATTCAATCAACCTCCTGCCATTATCATTTTCTGTATCTTCTCCCCAGGCTCCAACAATGTTACTATTAATTTTTCTACCGACACGTCCATTAAAATCTCCCATTAGCAAGAGCTCATGTCCATTCACACAATCATCAATTACTTCTCTCAAATCTTCATAAAAAGCCCTTTTCTCATCAAATGAAGCATCATTGTTGGTGGCATACACCCCTATTACTTCCACAGTAGTTTCATGAATGCGTATAGTTATCTTAATTATCCTGTCACTTATTTCTTTCCAATTAACTATTCCAGATTTCAATTTCTTCTTTATGAGGATAGCCACTCCTGACTTTGCTCTCTCTGATTTTGACACTCCACTCCAGAAATGTATATAATCCCCAACCACTTCTTGTCCTTGTCCTTTCTTGTTTGTCTCATTTAAAACTACTATATCCATATCCAGAGTATCTAGTTCTTTAACTATTTCTACTAGTTTTCCACTTATTCCTTGTATATTCCAAGTTCCGCATACCAAAGTCCGTTTACGTAGCAAGCTTTGTTTTATAGGATCGGGGTGCTAGCCCTCTGCCCAACCCCCAACCTGGAGGACCAGGTAATTTGTAATCGAGGATGTCTTGCCCTAGCCTTTGGAGGACAAACTCCCATCCTGCAAGGCAGCAGCTCCCTATCTTGAGGTAATCTCTTCTGCCTTCTTCGCCGTTCAGATTCCAAACTCTTCATCCGCCATTGGATATTCTCTTCTGGAATGCTTCTTCGTCTGACCTCTCTCCTTTGACCTGTCCGGTATGGGAAGCCCTATCAGTAGCTACGCTATCGCCGGCATAGCTCTCAGGGTCATTGAGGTACTCAAACCCCACCACCAACTATAAGGTCTTGCACTCCCTAGGTGGGGAGTCTACGAGACTTAATGCTAAACAGTCGTATCTACACAGAAAGTCACGAAAACGGTAATAATGAAGAAAATCATATTTCCTAAGCTGTTTAATATTCTGGCATAAATATTTGTAAAAACGGCATTAAGGTTAGGATTTGTGTTATTTTGCTTTGCTCACACGTAGATAAATATCCACAAATTAGAAACTTACCATACCGGTACATGAAAATTTATCTTTATGTATTTTTACATATTTGATCATAATCACTTATTAAATCAATTGTGTACATTTTTATACCTTTTATGTAAAACTGCATATTTTCTCTCTTAATTAAAATATAATAACGTCCATAAGTAGAATATAATAGAAAACATCAGCACGAAAATATTTGTACAATTGTGAATTATGAGAAAACAAATATAAGAAACCAATTGTACAGTGAAACAGATTTTCCAAGCTATACAAAAGCAGCCAACAAAAATTGCATTCACTGGACGCGATAAATATAGAGAAAGACACGCATAAATTCCATACTGCAAACCGTCGTTTATTTATTCTGTTTATGAATGAAACAATACAAATATATAGGGAATCCCGTGCTGTAGTGGAATATTTAAAACAATAAAGTCGTACATTTGATGGCATTCAGCTCGGCATTTCGGAACTGGTTCCATTTTCAGACGCCTATTTAATTTGTTGAGGACGACTGCCATCAAAAGTTACTACCTTTATTGTTTTAAATATTTAACAACGGTGCTAAAAAATATATATTTCCTAAAAGTACTGCAGTCGGTTAAGGCAAATGCTAAAAGCTGCAAAGCCGACGGTTTGAGTCCTGATGGCGTCAGAATTTGTAAGCTGGCAGAATAATGGAGTCGACACAGCCTCAAATTGAAATGAGTACCCGACTATGATCTTGGAGTAAAGGCGACCGTCATACAGGGCTGACAACCCGACTGATATATTTAGAATTTAGAATAGATTTATTTAGCCTGGTGGAGTTAAGGCCATGTGGCCTTCTCTTCCACTCACCAGAACAAACATATATTACATATGAATACAAAAACATATGTTACATATGAATACAAAAAAAATTACAATAATAGTCATATTAAACAGGACAAACATATGTTACATATGAATACAAAAAAAAAATACAATAGTAGTCATATTGAACAATTAATTATCAGTCATATTGAATAATGTCTAATAATACAATGAAACTAAATACAATTAAAATTAAATTAATGATACAATGAATAAAAAAGGAATAACAGCTCGAATCTACTATTACATAAAATAAAGAAAAATACAAATAAAGTAATAAACTACAAGAATTAATCTATGCTTTTCATACAAGGCATTAGGTAAATATATTAACAATCCTAAGCCTTATGTAACTAATTTCAATTTAACTAATTATTTCGGTGACGAATTTTAATTATATGACGAAATAACTTTGTGGCCAACCCCTGTAAATCTATGACACGACTTTACTTCTCTCCCGAAGGAAGCCACACTCAGGATTAAGTTATAAATGGGATGAAAAACAGAGGCTAGTAGATTCCATGCCCACTGGATTGTAAGATGCGTTCAAACTTGAGAAAAATATGGGCTAAAAAGATAATATATATATATATATATATATATATATATATATATTTATTTATTTATTTATTTTGTTTGAATTTTCCAAAGCAGACGCCAGTGTGTTAAACAGGGGAACGGCGAAGACTACATAACAGTCAGCTACATGGGAAACCAGAGATAATAAGAAACATTACGTCTCGTAGACTGCGATGAGCACATGTTGCACGATGCCTTTGGTTGTCCAATAATGCAAAAATACAAATGTTACGCTTGAATGGGGTTTTGATCGATGTAGCATTGGAGTAGTGTTGCATTGTAACGTAGCAACGATTGGATGGTTTAAAATTTCATTCTGTTTGTGTAGTGCCGTGAGCGATTGGAAAATATTACCTCAGGTTTTGGGATATGGTAGTTAGGTAAGTTTGAATACATTCAATATACAAATAATTCACATTAGAATAAATACACTTATTATTAGACACTGAAGCTTCATTTAGTTGAGTGATTAAAGATTTGTTTCCAACGCTTCCTGTCACTGACAATTTTTTTTATATTCAACTTGCTAATGGCCGGAGTCCGCTGCTACGCCCAAGTAAATGAAATATGATTTTAAATTTTCGTTTCAGGTAAACTTCTACACCAAATTTTTAGAGCACAATATATAGCGGCTGAAGACTTGAAAACATGTGTACAAATTTTCGTGAAGGTCGGTTGAGGGGTTTAGAAGTCACAAACATATGCAGGCTGGGTTTAAAGATAATTCAGTCTTGTAACACACCGTTATCAACATCTGACTTGGAGTCCAGTTATTAAAGGTTGCATCGCACATTCTGCATACATGACGAAACCAAAATAACATTTGCACTCTTATGAAATTAATATGATTTATTTATTTTGTTAATCATTTTTTCATAATTTCCAAATATTTTCCTTTCGAAAACTAATACTTGTTGTATTTCTGCCTTTTCAAGGTCAGGTTTCGCACAGGCTTAAGCCAACACGGGTCAATCCGGTGTATTCTGACTTTGGTATTACTGGATCCGAGAAGTGCAGGTTGCCTAAGTGTGCCACCACTTTCCATTGACTTACTTCCATGTAAACATAGCCCTAGTAGTTTTACTCCGAGTGCGGACCAATATAATTTACTTTACGCTCATTTCCCTACATATGTCAGTCAGTGGTCACACCTGACCTCAGTAGTCGACCTTTAGTAGGAAAATTAAGGTATACTTGAATGGAGGAAGGCAGATTATATTTTTGCTCAGAGGCACTAGTTTAGGCCTGAGGTTCTTTTACGGAACTCATGGCTTAAAGTCCTCTCTAGGAGAACTGTATCCACCTTGGATTCTTCCATCCAAAAATCGTCGACCTCGGCGGGTTTTGATCTCGCGACCCTGGGTGAAAGAGGCAAAATAACATAAACTCAATATGAACCAAGATAACTAAAAGACACACCGAATGTTTTATATCCCGTCAGGAAGAAAAACATAATTTGTTTGTTTATGCAAATTTATGTGGAATTCGCCCGGGATCGACAATGATAAGGGAGATATCTTCTACTATGTGAGACAAATGTCGGAAACTTAACGCCCAAATATACTAAAACACTTACTGGCCATCCTAATTCATTCTCATATTCGCCTTGTTCAGAATAAAGGGTGATTGAAAGATGTGTCTTGTCCATGCTGTATCGAAGGGGGCCCCGGACTGACTCATCCTCATTTGGCGAAGCCCTCCGGTCCTTGTTAAGTATGTGTAATTCAAGTACGGAGAGGTTGTGTCCGGGGTTGACCAGCGACCTAAAATAGTACCACAAAGGAGAAATTAAAATCCACACAGCTGACTTAAATGCTGGACGGGAGTGAAAACAATCGTGCATACCTATATATTTTGTCTATTAGTTGTATAATCGTATAAATTGAAATAATTTTACGGATTCATTTTCCACTATGTTTAAATAAATCAAACCACTGTATCTTATAGGAGCAGCGCAAAAGAGGAAATACTAAAAAATAAATGTGGTAATGATTTGCCAGACAGGTTATTTGTTCGCTGAATAGTAAACTAAATGACTCCAGTCTATCGTTTTACAAACACATCATCATTTTTGTTGTGGTGGTTGTTAAAAAGGACATGTGGTCTCAAACACGACGAATCAATTTTAAAATATGCACCGTACAAATGTCGGATATATAGCAAAAATAGTTCACGTTCAATGGAAAAAATGTAAATTAATTAAACGAAGAAAAATAAAAACTGATAATGATAATTTTTCGTCCGAGACCCTGAGTACGCTTCCTCAATTGATTGGCTCAACGATGAAAAAAAAAAACTAATCCAGCAAATCATAAGAAATATACCACGATTTGTTTAACCTAGGGGCGTATCTCCAGCAGGTTTATAGTATCCTCCTCCATAACAAGTTTGTTTATTCGCCTAAAGATTCCTTGAGATGTAACTGGCAAAAATGGAATAAAATATTGTCTTATTCGTAAATCGTTTAAAAGTCTTACATAAATAAAGACTTATCTTGCTACCCAACATTACTGTAGACCTGGTGCACTACATATAGAACTCTTCATTACTTTTTAAAAAAATTAATAATGCGAAAGATGACTTCAATAAAATAAAGCTATGACGTCGGGATTCAACAACCGCATCACAGTTACGTGGTTACGGGGATACTACGAATATATTTCAAAATTTGTGCTATAAAAATAATTACAATTCGGCGATCTTTATTTCAGGAAAATCGGCATTCCAATAAACAAAATAGTTTTGTTTTACAACGTATATGGGATAAGTAAAGCTTAAACGGGGATGTGTACAAAATACGGAGGGTTGTTTCCAATCTCTGAGAACGCATTTGCCAAGTCGATTGTGACATTGAAGTGTGAATTATCAGGATAGGAGGCGTCCGGAGATGCACCCTCATAAAACAGGTCAGTGGCTGCTTCGTTACACTCACAGGTGTGCTCTCATAATGACTAAGCAGATAGACCGTTTTGGGAAGGGTTATATTATGCCCTTAGACGCTAATTATAGTTATTCCGCGATTATTGAGGCTTGCACAAAACGTAATTTTGTGGGGTGCAAAGGTGGAATTAGCTCAGTGCTTAATAAAAGGAAAAGGATGATTGGGATTAATTCCAAAGGGGGGAAAAAAAAACAGCAAATCCACTACCGCTTCTACCCGACCACCCCAGATGTAACCAGAATGGTTCATGCCCTATTACGTGGTAACCCTGGCCAAAAAAAGGGGTGATTGAGAACAGATGGGGAACACCCCTAAAACTGTAAAAACCAAATAAAACAAAGATTTAAAATGGAGAAGAGCCTCAAAAGCAGGGTTCATAAATGTTGCCCAGTCACATTGCCGAAAGAAGCACCAACAACAGGAAACTCTATGGAAAGCACCTGACAGGAGAAAAATGGAAAGTTTGGTCATAGTTGATGAAGCATATGTTTTAGCTCGGAGACAGCAACAAACCCCGTGCAGTTACTATAGAGC